>JAAXCT010000937.1:0-282980 GCA_012490785.1 Eragrostis nindensis
TCTGGCTGATGAGCTGACCACTTACCGCAAAAACATTTTTTTTTCCTGACAGAGAGTTAAAGGCTACTAGAATGTATATCGGATTAAAGATCTCATAGTAGAAACAAATACTCACAGGAAGTAACATCATTAACATTTCATAGCTTTTACTAGTGTATTTGACGCTAAATGTGTAGTATGACATACTCCTAGTAACAACGAAAATGAAGTATTTGATTATTAGGAAAAAGTACTAGTAGTATACTGTACGTAGAACTGATGCCATGCGCATTCTCTATCCTTATGCCCCCATGCTTGACCTGTCACTGCACAGACATTCATCGAAGCTCGTGCAGTAGATAGCGTGAGAATCCCTCCGGCCCGCTATCAAGACCCTTGTTATTAATTAAATGAGGTAAGTATGGAACTTCGAGCAGGACGATATCAAAATCAAGAAAAAAAACTAGTACACCAGAACCAATGAATAATAGCCAATATTTTCACGGTGGCCACACCAAATTTTGCCTATATGACAATGTCGGCTATGTACTTGTGAGCAGTACCCAGCCCTTTTATTTTTTCTCTTTTTTTTGATATATATCTGCCGTCATTAATTTAGCCATTATTTAGTTATATGTTTGGATATATGATGATGAGTTAATTAGGAATTCCTTTGTCCAATACAGCCAGTCGAAGTCGATGGATCAAGGGCAATTGACCACTTTTTTTTTTGCGAGGACCACTTAGTGAAAACTGTTGATTTTCTATTGAAATGCGGCTATATATCTACCCATGCCAGGAACAAACTCAATCTCATGTGCATAATGTTTTGAAAGGATAAATAGGGGGGAAAAAGGAGGACAAATAGAAGGTATTGTAACTTGTAAGTTGCATGCCAAATGACAAATGCAGTAATAAATTTGAAATTGTTTTACTCATACAATTTCCATCTTTTAATCTTTTGTTCCTAAAATTTTGCGTTGAAATGAAGTTTTCCCTTACCTATCTACAACTTTTGTAATAAATAAATAAATAAATAGATAGTTTAAACTTCACACAAGTAAGTTCCACCGTTTTGTGTTTTAAACAATCATGCCTACCAACATATATATACTCCCACAGTTTCTCAATATTTCGTCCACCACACCAGTGTGCATAAATTCTAAGAAGAAAAATATTGGTGTCAAAAGAGGGTATTCATACCACTGCTAAAATGACCATCTTCTCATCTAATTTCAAATCACTCAGTTAGGATAGTAAAGATTGAAAAATCACAGTACGTAAGCACGTACACACACTTAATTTCCTTTTTTTTTTTCAATATCACTTAATTTTCTCGTGGTCAAATATTTTGAGACGGATACTCTACTCCTATAATGTCATGAACAAGTACCTTCGCAAAAAAAAAGTCATGAACAAGTATTTCGAAGAGAGACTTGTTATCAGAACAAAGATTAAAAGATGTGAGGGATACAAGCTGGTTAGCGCGCGGCGCGCGCACGTGCAGCAGCCCGTCCATGCCATCATCCCCGGGTTCCAGGCCTGCTGCCGCTTCTTCTTCCCATCTCACCACCACATCATATCGTCGATCCATCGACAGCGACAAATCAGGACAATAATTCCTCCGTTCACTCTCCCGGGTCGTCTTGCATCGCATACGTACACTAACTAGTGGCTCCTGGCCATATATAATCACATCCTCAATTATTAGCTAACATCTGCACGCACGCACGCATGCACGGCGGGATCGCCGGCGAGCTGCTGCATGTCAGTTAACAATGGCCACCCATCTTTTCCGGCGACCGGCCGGCGGCTCCACGCGCGGTGAGTCGTTCGACGACCAGTCGACCACTGCAGTACGTACACCTGAATGTTTGCTAGCTGTTCGTTGGATTCTTGGAGTCCAGGTTGGTTGGTCTCTGCAGGATACCAGCAATGTGCATGCACCTGCTGCAACTGGCCGGTATGGCGCGGTGGCGGTGGCCGCCGCGCCGGCGACGACACAGACGTATAGTTTTAGGATTCTGGATCGCAAGTGGCCGAGTAGCGTGTGGTGGTACAGGTTTTCGTAAATCTGAGTACTACTGCATAGTGTACTGCAGCTGCTTCGTCAACGGCTTAAGGAACAAGCAAAGCAATAATAGTCCTATCCGCAGCAAAACTGAATACACTTTGTAAACGACTGCACACACGATTGGGGTAACAGACGAAGCAGTTGATCGATGCGTTGACGGACTATCTTTTATCAAAGGAGATTACTGGCGAAAATAAAACAGAGAAGCTGTTCACTTCTTGGCGTACATATACTATATATCACAGCTCACTAGCTCCACATGGACCTTTTTTTTTTCGATCACACAGTATAACTCAGATACTCACAACGCACGCACACTCAAGCTGCAATGTATCTGTTTCAGTCGTGTGTTTACCATACACTTTTTTTGTGTGTGCGAAACGGGATGCTACTGCACACATTGTATATTGACAGTCTTGAACAGTTTGCTTGCATTACAATAGATGGTGGCTTGCCAAGAACACAAGCAAATCTCGAATCTCATCAATGCATTCATAGAAATTTCCACTATCTTGATCCTATGATTGTGTCTCTACCTTGCTCTCTTCACCAGGCGGTCACATGTCTCGAAATGTGTGTCGTTTCTCGTTTGAAAGTGTAGTTTTTTTCCCCTCTTTTGAGAGGTTACTGATACAAAGTTTCGGTAACCAGGCCAGTTTCAGTAACTACAATCCAGCACTGTGGTAAGCTAGCAATGCCAACTTGTGGATCCACAACTGTGATTTATTCCAAAAACAATGAAACCAGATAAGGCAATTCAAACAAGCTAGCAGCTCAAGTTCGAAGTCCGAATTCAGTTTAAGATTAGACACATTCCAGTATACCAGCGCAAAGTGAGTCGCATGGACATTTGAAAATTTTACATTAGTAATAGATCTCTACTTGGGATGAGTAAAATTATGTGCTAATCAATGCGATGTGTTATTCTATTGAAATAAAATAAAGCGTCATGTAGGGGTTAGAAGGAGAATAGAAACAGAATGTCGAATTTTAAGGGAATGGAAGAGGTTAAGTCCCTGACTCCCACACGACTGGTCAAAGAATGATCCAAATTTTGGCCTCATTAGCTAAAAGAATCATATAAGCACCCCTGCCACACTTAAAAAGTCATACTTTCAAGATGCTGATGTGAAGAGTGATACTTACTAGTACATGATAATTAACCATACATACATCTCTTACGAGGGCATATTTGAAAAAGAATCACGTTATGAAGCTATGTGCAGATGGAGACATCCCTTTGCTCCTTCTGAGGCCATTTTTGTGGCAGGTCCCCTAGTCCAGCGACAAGCACCCTTCTTTTCCTTTAGTACTTCCAAAACTAGCCATGACCAAATGCAAACACCCTCACCACTGTGCACTGATCCACCGTACATGATTTCACAGCTAACTCCCATTCCTCCACAAGCCATGCAAATTTTATAAATCCAACTCTTGTCTGGTAGTGAGAAGCCCAGGTTATATATCCCAAGTTCCCAGCCCTACCTGCCCTCTTCTTTATAACTCATATATCCTCTCCTCTCCTGCAAAATCACAAGCACAAACTTTCACTCCCGGCTTGGCCACCCTGCTTGTCTCTAAGCTGTTGTTGTTGCTTTCAAGCTGAGCAAAACCAAACAAAAGTCAAGGAGACGCGAGGTTTTCCAAGGTGAGTGCATCTATGGGTTTTACGTTGTCTTACAAGATTTCACAGCAAGTTCAGTGGGGAGCCTTTTCTACTCAAGATTGATGAATTATATTAAGAAAGCTTCTGATATACACGGTTGTGATTTCTCAGGTGAAGAAGTATGCATCCAAGCAGCTCGCCGTTGTCCGTGCCGCCGGGCTTCCGGTTCCACCCCACCGACGAGGAGCTCCTATACTACTACTTGAGGAAGAAGGTCTCTTATGAGCCCATAGATCTTGACGTCATAAGGGAGATTGACCTCAACAAGCTGGAGCCATGGGATCTCAAAGGTAACTAGCTACTTCAACCAAGTCATGCAATCACAAAACCTTGTGTAGTCATCTCAAAGGTAACTAGCTAAGCTTGGGCTAATTCACAAAGATCTATTCATGGCGCATCAGATCGGTGCAGGATTGGTACGGGGCCTCAGGACGAGTGGTACTTCTTCAGCCACAAGGACAAGAAGTACCCGACCGGGACGCGCACCAACCGGGCTACGGCAGCCGGGTTCTGGAAGGCGACGGGCCGGGACAAGGCCATCTTCCTCGGCAACGCCGGGAGAAGGATTGGGCTGAGGAAGACGCTGGTGTTCTACACCGGCAGGGCACCCCACGGCAAGAAGACGGACTGGATCATGCACGAGTACCGCCTCGACGAAGGCGACAACATTGAGGTGCCACCGGTACTGGTAAGCAAATTAAGCACACACAACTAGCTAGTAGTAATTTGTTTGGTACAATAATATATGTGCAGTCTGATAATAGCATTCACAGATTGGTTAATTAATGGTGATTTTTGGTATGTGGGAGTGCAGGAGGATGGATGGGTGGTGTGTAGGGTTTTCAAGAAGAAGAGCATCCAGATGGGATTCGAGCAGCAGCCGGGCATGGCGGCGGCGAGCGACGACGACCAGTCCTTCCATTCCCAGCTCACGCCAGTGGACCAGAAGCAAGGCCTCCACTACCAGCTCATGCACGGCGGCTTCCCGGCCTTCGACCCTTCCATGCACCTGCCACAGCTTACGAGCGCCGACGCGATGCCGGGAGCGGCCGCCCCTGTATTCATGTCCGGCGCGCCGCCGGTCGCCGCCATGAACGCGCTGGACATGGGCTGCTCTCCCCAGTACATGGCGAAGCTGACGGCGTCGGCGGCCGGTGTCAACTCCAGCGAGGTACTGCTGAACAGCGGCGGCGACCGCTTCGGCGCGGCCGCGGACTGGTCGATCTTGGACAAGCTCCTGGCGTCGCACCAGAACCTGGACCAGATCTTCCATGGCAAGTTCGAATTCGGCGGAGCAGCCGTGGAAGCGCCTCTCCGTTATCAACAGCAGCAGCTGCTGCCGATGGAAATGGGGGCTTCTTCACAGCAGAGGCTGCCTTTCCATTACCTTGGCTGAGAGGCCACCGATCTTCTCAAGTTTTCTATGTAGATCCGACGGTGTAAAATCTTTTGTTGGAGCAGATCGAGGATGAGGATCTGATAATTTTTTGTGGTTCGTTTGGTCAGTTTTATCTATTTCAATTTATTATGAGCTCTAGTGGTTCCTGGAACTGGAATGTATATATCCATTGTCTGCAGCATGCATTTCTCTGTGGCACTTTTGATGCTGGTGAAGTTTATAGTTGCTAAAAGTGTTTATTTTGTTAATTAGTTGCTGTTGTTGAAGACATAAAAGTTAACAGAGACGTCAAGTATCACGGATGGTTCTTAACTTTGCGTGTATATACTTGTTGTAATATACCGCGTCTACTGAGAAATCAATGGTTACTTATCGGTAAACTGGGGAGCAGTTTGCTCAAGGCTGCTTGTTGCAAGGAGCAAGAATATCTTCCTTTCCATGATCTGGTTGCCTGTAGAAAGGTGCAATGCAAGAATATATACTTTCTGCTGAGAATTTTTCTTTTGCAATAATTATATGCCGCTAAATCATTCCTGAATTAATCACCCTGATGAATCCCATGTTAGTGCAAACATGGTCCTCAGACTGCTTCATCTCTATATATCACACCCCTGGTCCTGTTAAATTAAATAAAGTTAGTGCGACCAAACACTACTTAAGAAATATTGTTTTGAATTTCATTGACCTTAGAATTTGGATGTAAATGATGTTCATATTTGACTCAACGAAAAGAATTTACAAGGTATCATTTGACATAGTAAGGGAATCTATGGGGCATGCTACGAAAAATTTCTTGCTCTGACAAAAAGCAAACGTTGCATAGTAGTACAATACAATACGTGCTATATAGTTAAAACTGGAAACAAAATGGAATGTAAAAATTGGTTGGTTTGTTTGATATATTCTTACATTTGGAAATCTTTTATTTGGACTGCAAGTACCTTGGTAAAAAATGGGTTGATTTTATAGTTTATTTTTTGTTGCATTTGCATACCTGCAACAAGGTTTTATTTGGACTTCAATGGCCGGAATCAAAGGCCCAGTCTTTTCCTTGTAGTGTTGTGGGCCGTGCTCGTTTTATCCGACCCACACAACACGATCGGCCTAGAAGTGCTGGGCCCGGAAGGGAAGTGCTCATGTGTCTATTCTACGTTGCTTAAGAAAAAAAAAGAGGTCTCTCTCTCTCTCTCGGTGCTACAGGAGAGGCGAAAAGGCTTCTCGGAGGCGATCCAGTTTTTCCGGCGTCGATCTCGCCCTCCAATCCCCTCCGGCGGCTTCTCTGGCACCGGAGGTGGAGCGGGACGGGTAGGTCGACGCCCGGAACTGTATAGCTTAGGTTAGGCTTTTCTAGCTTAGGTTTGTTTCTTCCTCGTCGCCGCGTTCCTGGTCGGGGCCCGTACTGCAGGATGTGGTCGCCGGAGGTGGAGGAGAAGCTGGTGGCGGGTTGCAGAGCTACGGCAAGTGCGGCCGCCTCTGGTGGCGTCCAGCCGGACCTCAAGCCGGAGCTCTTCGTCAACCTCCTCGCCATCCTCGTTCCTGGGCTTATGGCCCGGGGCGGTGTGGCCTGGCCGGCCGATGCTTGGCTCGGTGGTCGGCTTGGTGGGGTGGTGGCGGCAGCGGCGTTCGTTCTGCCTCGACCGATGGTGGCGGGGACTTTTGTGCCGGCGTTGTTTCGTTGATGGCGACGCTTGGCTGTTTTGTGTTGCCGGTGAGCTTGCTTCGTCGGCAGGTTCAGCGGCGGCTACGTTTATCGCTGCTGGTTCATACTGGCGGCGGGTCGTCTTGTCCATGGTGCGTCGGAGAAGCGGCGGTGACGGCGCGCCGAGGTTTGGAATAAGATCTCCCAAGCTTCCGCCGTCTCGACGACGTTCTTCTCTCCGGTGTCGTTGTTGAGTTTGTGGAGTTGAGGAGAGCTTGTCGTCTCTTGGGTACCTCTCACGCGTGGTGGCACAAAGGGAGTGCGACGTCTCTCGTCGCGCATCAGGGTCTCATAGTCCTGATGATTTCTCGATGGACGCGTTTTGCTTGTGCTGGGTATAGATGTAGGGGTGTTCGTGTGCGTTAGAGTGCGTCGGTGTGAGTCGGCGTGTTTTACGTGTACGAACAGATACTACATTTATATTCAGTTTTGAGAGGTTAAAAAGAAAAAAAAAAGAGTATTCTAAAAAAAAAGAGTTTATCTCAAAAAAAAAAGAGTGCATTGAGTGTCTCTAAAAAAAAAAGAAGAAGAAGAAGAATGCATTGAGTTTCTCTTCCTCTCCAACAGTTTAGAGCTAAACGCTACCATTTTTTTTTCAGATGGACCAGTCTGCAAGGAGATATGCATTAGTTCAAAATGGCAAGTTTACAATTCAATCGATGTATGAAGCTATTTTGGATACGAGTGTTGTTGCAAACAATAGATACTTGTGGAAAATTAAAATACCGTTGAAGATTGAAGTGTTTCTTTGGTTCTTGCATAAAGGAGTAGTCCTCACCAAGGATAATCTAGCTAAAAGGAATTGGCATGGAAATCATAAGTGTTGTTTTTGTAGTAACTTAGAGACTATACAACATCTTTTTTTTGAGTGCAATTTTGCTAGATTTATCTGGAGGTTGATTGAACTTTCTTTTGGGTTAAAACCGCCAAATAGCATTGCTAACATGTTTGGCACTTGGATTGGAGGATTTTGACCTGGGGAAAGGAATCAAATACTTGTGGGCTTTAGCGCTATCTGTTGGGCTGTTTGGCTAAGTAGGAATGATGTTGTTTCTGAAAAGAAAAATATTCTAACTCCTACGCAGGTAATCTACAGGGGCACGTATTGGATAAGAACATAGGCACTCTTCCAAAAGGAGGATGGAAGAACTTCCATGCTAAAAGCATGCCGATTTTTGGAGGTGGTAACAATGGAGATCTTCGCTAAAAATAGGTGGAAGTTTAGTAATAGGTTATGTTAAGATGAACTGTTTACTATTTTTACACCTTTTGTTTGGTGAGTTGCTTTTTGTCCTATGGGGTAGACGGTGTCTACACATAGTGAAAAGTTGTAATAATGAGCGGTTAAATCCATTGAACATGGAGAGACCGGGATGTTTTCATTTGCTTGATGAAATAAATTTCCCTTTATCTAAAAGAAGTGTAGTAATTCTCCCACTGCCACTTCTGCTGCATTATACTGGACCAGGGAAATTGCACTATTGACTTGTTCTGTTGCAGAATATGCTGCATTGTATTGGTTCTAGATTTTTTTTTTTTTTTGCGAAAAGATCGGTTCTAGAATTTAGTAGCCGTGCGCCTTCCTTCCACATGTATTTGGAGTGCGTTTAGTTTTTATAGGCAAAAACACACACACACACACACACAGAGGAAGAGGTAGCAGGATTCCACGTCAACTTGTTCTGTGACTAGTAAAGCTGAATTTCTCTTTGCAAAAACATTTTAGCACACTCGATCATATATTTTTTATGAACACACATGAAACGAACAAGATTATAAATAATACACTATCCCAAACACACACACACACACACACACACACAACACACACACTATGACACTATCATATCAGTTACATCGATCCAACACCATCATGCTGATCCCCAAATTGCGTTGCTCCAGATGACTCTCCTTCCTGTTTGTATTTGCTTCCCAGCTGGATGATTGAAGTGACCGTTTGGCGAGCTTTGTCCTTGACCTTGGTGATGCCTTCGATGTGAAAAGCTGGCTTTTTTGTGTTGTCTTTGTGTAGAGCTGGTGCCAGCCCCCCCTCGCTTGTGTGCCACCTTGCATAGCTGGATAACCTGATGTTTACACCACTAATAACATGAGTATCTTGATGAGGTCTCTGAAGAAATGGCAGGCATGCGATTTTTGTAATCACATGGGCCACCCCATCTTAAACCGTGCATATTATTGTACCAAATATGGCTAGCCTATGCCTTTGTGGAGACGAAATCGAGCAAGTTTGCATAATGTTACCTTCTTCAGAAGCGGAGGGCCGGATGGCAGATAAGAAACGATCCATAGCTGAGTGAGACAGCTGAGGAGAGAGAGAGAGAGAGAGAGAGAGAGAGAGAGAGAGAGAGAGAGATGACCCTGATGATTACTCCTCGCTATACATCGATATATATATACACATCGCGAGTGATATGAGAAGTGAGGCGTAGCTTCCTTTTTCTTGACCAGTCAGCAGTCTCTGAAGCCGCGAAGGTTGAGAGAAGCAGCTGGCCGGAAGCCGCACAGTCTGAACTGAGAAGACCAGTCCACGAAATGGTTAGCTCCAAGCGAACCAATTAAGCAGTATAATATAGCCGTTCCGTGGAACTAATCAAGGTATCTGATGCCACTCTCAACTTTATTAAGCATCCGTATGTACGTTTATGTTTATATATATCTCAAGACGCTGATGTCTCACCGGACTCAGGACTCGTTCTTCGTTTCTACGAATATATATGACCAGCGCTGGGTCTTCTTATCTAGAGTCAACTCAAGAATACGCAGAGACGTTATCGGGCGAAAGCATGCATATACAAATACAATATGTTTAATTTTCTGCGTATCAAAACGATGTTATCACTAGTTTAAGTTTCAGAGCCAATGACATGTCCTGAGAGAAGAGGGGCGGCTTTATCATGGTTTGATACAGTGCGACCGGGTATAGAGAGAGAATAGGAATCAGTCGTCACGTGAACCTAGCTAGTTGCAACTTGCATCCAATGCCCAAGCGGCCAAGCATGGGAAGAATTGAATGTGAAAAGTTACAAGTATGTAAGTCTGCTGTCACGCATTTTTTAGTACACAATATGGATCTTGAGATTAAGATGGTTGATCTTGAGATTCAAAAGTCAATACAAACGCCTCGATGTTGATTGATACATCGCCTATTACTGATAGTATAATCAGTCGTAAACATCTATGCCAAGTAAGACTTAACCTACGAAAATCTAAATAATCTGAGCTACACTCGGTTTGCAAGTCAATTGACACACCTAGCTTAATAAAGTAGGGTGCACTGTGTCACAATGATATCATGGCATGATGTCATGCCATACTCATATAAATCCATGAGATCGCTTGACAAGAAGGTTCCCCTGGCTGTTATTGACCGACCTTAAATTCAGCATATATTATTAGAGAGAGTACGTTCTGATTTGCGGTTCACTACCGGTTTCTACTTACTGATAAGCATTTTTTTCCCTCCGATAATAGGAACATTTACATGACTTTTTTTTGGCGAGGAACCGTTACAGGGCATGAGTTTGGAATAAAGAGAGTACAACAATTACGTGCCGATGTAATAAAATCAAAACAAAATGTTGAACGAGAAGCAGAGCGAGTCTATATGACTCAGCTGGTTAGGCTCTACTATATATGACCTTTGTTCAAGTCTCAAACTTGAACTAGAGACGGTCTTCTTTGGCCAACAACGCAATCACAATTTCTGTCTTCCCAAGATAGCTTGATTAGACATTCAGACCCAGGCATCGTCTCGAGGCACCATCAGCCCTATACGCTATGGGCCTTGTTCTGCTCGCATAAAGGTCGTCCAAATGGCAAAAAAAAACAAGCACAGAGCCTGAAGGCTGAAGTTGTGCCCAAGATGAGTATGGTCGGGAGGCTAGAGAACAAAATGTGTAATCTCAACTTAATTCCATATGGTAGCTTACTACACATGGATCAATGGTACTAGTGCCTAGTAGGATGACAAAGGCCGTAGACGACCGTGGAGAACTTGACAAGCGCGAAGCAGAAGGCAAAGACACCGGCGGCGAGCGCGACCATCGCCCACGGGCTGCTGCAGTGGTCACTCAGGAACCTGGCCCTGTGCCTGCGCCAGCTCGACCGGTAGTACGCGTTCAGGTCCAAGAACATGCCGAAGAAGAGGTGGTTGTTGTAATCCAGGGTGGCGCAGTCGCCGAGCTTCTGGAAGAACCCGGCCGCCGCGTCGTCGTCGCCGTCGAGGAGGTTGTCGACGACGCCCCGCCGCTGCAGCGCAGCGCCGCCACGTCCCGCCCCGTCCGCACCAGGGACGCCATCAGCGCGGCGTAGCTCGACAACGGCCGGGCGGCGCCGGGGCCCCTCTCGGCAGTCTGCTCGAACGCCACGAGGTTCACCAGCAGCGGCTTGTTGGCGTGGTCCACCTCCACGCGCGGCATCCGCATGACGCCCGTGGCCGGGTCGAAGGTGACGTCGAGCGCGTGGCGCGGCGACGCGTTCCTCTCGAACCGGACGCCGGCGCCGCGGAGAAGCGTCACGGACGGCACCGCCACGGGAGGCGGAGGCGGCGGCGGCGGCGGCGGCTGTTGCTGAGACTGAGAGCCAGCAGGGCAGCACTGCTGCTGCTGCCGCCGCCGCGGCAGCGAGATGGCCTCATAGAAGAGATGCAACAGGTGGTGTATCTCTGGCGGCGTCGTCACCTCGGTGGCCACTTCTGGTTTGAACAAGATGGAGTCGTCGAGGCTGAGATGGCGAAGGATCAGCGTGCGGAGCTTGAAGCGTTCTGCATTCGGAGCTACCACGCTGAAGAGCGCCTCGAGAACGAAGAAGGGGATCTGGTTCTCCAGAAGCAGCAGGTCGGAGTGCAGAATGTTGAGCCCCCAGCCGACGTCGATGAGCTCGTCGGGCTCTTCGTTATGCCACTTGATGAATAACTGCAGCACGAAGCAGCCGTCGAGCAGCAACATCTCCGCGAACTCGTCGGCGCCGTGTTCGTTACCGCCGCCGCCCTCACCGGCGGCGGCGGAGTCGATGATGCTTGTCCTCTCACTGTAGCACCGCCGCGCCCGCCCCTCGACGGCGCGGACCGCGGCGACGTAGTCGGCCACGGAGGCCTCCGGCCGTATCGCCACCAGCTCGCGGAGATACCTCCACTTGTGCTGCTCCATGGCGCGCAGCGCCTCCCGGCCGCGGTGGTAGGGCCCGATCGAGACCAGCCGCGGCTCGTACAGCGCCTTGCTGGCCTCGCGGACGTGGGCGGGCACGCGGAAGATGGTCATCGTCCCGCCCTCGCCGCCGCCGCCGCCCTCTTGCCCGAGCCTCTGCTCCACCACGATCTTCAAGGCGTCAACCTCCGGCGTTGACGGCGCGGTCACGAACTGATCAGCTGTCATGGCGTGTGGTCTCTGGATTAATTTGGGGCTAGCGAGCTCGCAAATGGCACAGCACAGCTCGTTAGTTGAAGATTCGAATGGATATATTTTAGACGACGCTCTCGTGGCCTGTCAAGATGCTTCGGAGGAGACTCGAAAACAATTCTACGCTATGTTTCATATATAAGCTATACCTAACTTACACCATTTGATTCCTTCCTAGAAGATGGAGTTGTGCCTTTGGGAAAGCCTCCAACGGGATAGGATGTTCCAAACCTGTTTCAAGTTTCACGCACGTATGACAATGTTTCAAAGAGACATTTTACTGTGTTTGCGAGGTACCTAGAAGTATTAAGCGGTACTGCAATGTGGACCGTTGATCAAGAGAGGGGCAAGATATGGAATAAAAATTATCATAATATGGCAAATAATTAAGAGTCTTTCTTTTTTTTACATCACAATTATTAGCTTCATTTCATTTCCTATTCCAGGATGGCCTTGTCTATTCGTCTCTGTCTCTCTCTCTGTTGCTAATTGTCATGGACAGATGAGTGGCCATTGGAGTGCGCGAAGATTTTTCATGGAGACAGTTCCATTGAAGCATGGCGAACGTAAAGAAAAAATGATTATTTACTATGTTTTTGGTTGCTTACTCAATCAACAAATGATTTACTCAATCTATGAGATGGATCTAGTATTAGGGCAAACCTGTTTGCAAACGTGTAATGATTTGATTCAACAAAACGTGTGATCTTTGGCAAATCCGTTCATGTTCTTTTTTTCACTCCACAATTTTGGCACTCAACGCACTACAAAAATCATTTTTTTTTTTTGAAAATAGGCAGGAGCACTGCCATTCATTATGGAAGAAAATAGAAAGTTACATCCTAAGATTACAGATACTAACCCAGCAGAAGTGCTAGGCCCAGACCATGGTCATCACCTAGTCCGGGTAAATGAAACAAAGCACACTGAGGCCAGCTGATAAGATCGACGCTCGGTGAAGCAGACAACGACTATTGAGGCCTTGCTTTATTCTGAACTTTTGTTCTTTTCAGCAAACACAACTGATGAATCTCTGACTTGATAGCTTAGCTTCTGAAAAGTGAAGTAAAACCACTACCAGCTGAGATTCTTGGATCCATAGCAGCTACAGGTAGAAGTTTCAAATATGAACCCAGATACATGAAGCTCCGCATGGTCTTCAAGAGAGTTACTGGACAACTTTGGGCGGCCATCCCCACTGTACCTTATTTCCTTGCTTTTTTGCATATTCTAGAGTTGCGCTTGTCACTTCTCTGTATTTATGAAAAACCAGGCAAGAGTGCTAATGGTACAACTGCACTTTGTTCTCAGATATGACTACTAAACGACACGCTGATGCGAGGCTTTCACTCCGCTGTATTGTGAGTCACATCGTTGCTTGATCGTTTCCCTCATAGGATTGCACTGTCCGCTTCTTTTCCTTCTTCTTAGTGGCTGCATCTGTGCGCTTCTTACTTGTCTTCTTGGTTGGTCCTGTCACCGATTTCTTGTACCTACTAGGATACTTCCGCAGCATGAGATCATCTGATTTCTGGGTTTCCCCTGTGAACCCCCACCTAGCCAACACCTCATGGACCATCTTAATAGTTATTTTTTGTTTCTTCGGTTTCTTCTGCTGAGTCCTTAGTCTTGGACTGCGCCTCTACTATTTCTTTTGTCCATCTTTGCCAATTGATTTCCCCACATTGTTGTCGGTCTCCAGCTCTGTATGAAGTATCGAGAGGGTCTGCTGAACAGTTGGTGCAAATTCAGTTTGCTCTTCGAGGAGGATGTCTTCCGTCATATGTTCGGATTCTAAGCGGGGTTCTGAAACCGAAGTGCTAGAGAGTGTGGATGGAGAGTTCTCTGCTCTTATCTCTTGGACATCAGAGCCCTGGGAAGTGGCCTTAGTGCTGATCTCCATGTGCATTGTCGAGGAATATTTCAGCGCAGTTGATGCAACTTCATTAGGCTCTCCAAGAAGAGTGTCTTCACTCATCCTTTTCGGTTCTAGAACAGTCTCTGAATCAGAAGTGCAAGAGAGTGTGAGCAAGGAATCATCTGCCCTTGACTCTTGACCAGTAATGGGTTTTGCCACCCCTTCATTCAACTTGCCGTTGTGCAGCTCTTCCAGCACTATGGCATCTGATATTTGGCCATTGACTTGCTGTTGTTCCTTCAACTGCTGCAATGTACTATCATCCCGCTTGTTGCCTGATATTGCCTCAGCATTAACATTATGTTGTTCAGTCGGGAGGGATAAAACAGGAATGATGAGAATGGCATCCGAACATCGAATAGTGGTCTCTTTCTCGATGGTGGAGGACATGTGTTGCCAGGAACTTACTAACTCTTCGGAAAAGTGGTTCCCAGCTGCTTTGATCCCCTTGTTAGACTCGTTGACAGCCTTGGTCTTGGAGCTGTGGTTATCTACCTGCTGGTCTCTCCATACCTGTCTCCAAACTCTCATTTCTGCCGGTTCAGTTGCTGGCTCTCGACTCGTCGTCTTGGTTCTCGGCGAGGTGATCTTTGGCGGATGAGCATCTGAGCAGGCAAACGTGATGTCGTCTAAATGAGGCCGTGTTGTCCTTGCTTTAGCTAGTGACCCCAACCAAGCTTCTAGTTGTTGAGTGGTAGGTGAGTGTTCCTCTGGAACTATTCCTACACCAGCGTGGTACTGATCTTGCTGCCCCAACTTAGCATGAATTCCAGCAACAACAGTATGAGAAGAGGGCACTTCCATGGTGTCTGCAGCGAAGTCACTTTTGCTATTCCTTTCCCTCTCTTGGCTTATTTGACCTCGATAGAGGGGATGAACTGCTGCCATCGCTGAGCTTCGTCTTGGGGGAGACTCTCCTCTGTACTGTTTGTGAGGTTCATCAGCCTCAAGAGAGCGGAGTCTTTTAGATGAAAACTTGCTTGTGCAGTGGGAAGAGAAGTGGCCGCTGCCTCTGCACCTCCAACATTTAGGAGGGTCTCTGCATTGCGCCACCTTGTGACCTCTGGCCAAACAATTGAAGCAACGATCCCCCACTTTCTCTTTGAATTTTTCTGAATTGTGGTGTCTTGTAGTTGGAGAGGGACAAACATTTCCTATCTTCTTTCGCCGCCACCCGTACCTCTCCCTCACCGACTGCCAAGGGGCTTGGGCGAAATCTGTTTGGATTTTGTTGGTTGGGGGAGCAGGATGCCGAACGAAAAGCGAAGTTGCTTTAGTAGGTAATGGCAGTGCAGCGCGCGCAAAGGACTCCAAACCCGGGACCTTTGGTTGCTTGAGGCAGGACCTAGGCTCGCTATGTGGTAGTAGACTGCAGAGGATACGGATGGAAGCCGGTGCTGAATCCTTTTGGAAGAACACAACTCTAGGGCTGTTGAGGAAAAATACCTTTCGTCGACGTTGAGGAGCCGGCGATGCACCCTGCATCGCGGTTCTCACCACCGCGCCAGGCCGTCTTGCAGATCCATTACGAACAACTTCAGCGTAGGATCTGCCTGGATGCACCTTCCAAGACCAGCTGGTGGACTGTTGGCTGTTGAGTCCCACTACTCGATCTGCAGCTCCAGAGGCTGAGAGAGCCCCCAAATAACTACAGCCTGAAAGCTGCGTCTCTGCTTGTATCTGCTTGCTCATCTTCACGCTGCGGGGGAGCCTTGACGCCGTCGGTGGCGATGCTGGAGCAGGTGACGCCAACGGACGGGGGGTCGTCGGCGCATGCGCAGAGCGCGACGAGGGCGTCGCCCCGCCGCACCGCTGCAGCGGGTCCGACGAGGTCGCAGACCCCATGGCCGGAGTCGCAGCTCCATCCCCAAACTCATCTTTGGTCAGCAAGCAAGTGCTCCATGATCTCTTCTCCAGGCAAAATCCCTCCGCTCCCTCGTAGATCTGGTCAATTGAGGTGGATGCGAACTGATTTGGGTGGTGGTTGATGAGATTTAAGGTCGATTTTGGTCGAATCTTGGAGGCGGCATGGTGTTCGCCTCGCGCGTCGCCTCTCTCCCCAGGTGACCGTTGGGCCATACGCTTGACGCTTCAGCATCCGTGCACTACAAAAATCTGAAACATGTAATTTGTGAAGAACCATGTATGATGATAATACAAAACACCTCCTCTAACGTCTATGTCATCGCCACCGGCACCTAGCGGCCATGGACGGGCATGCATCTACGTCATCGCGGCTGCTACCGGAACCGCCTTTCTATGGTCCGTAGCGGCAACGCTACCACCTGCACGGCGCCGCCATGGCTCCTAGCAGCAGATGGGTTCTTGCCTTATTCGAAGAAAAATCAAACTAAGTAAATGACAATAAAACGACGTAAATATAGGAATGCTCGGTGATTTGTTTCTTCTTTGCTCTGTCGTTCCATATTTACTCACCACTCGAAAATGTTTTTTTATCCTTCATACTTAAGTACCTCCATCAATACTTTTATACTTTTTGGTAGGTACCTTTGATTTTGGAGCGTTAGATTTAAGGCAACGGACGGCCCACGTTATTCACAAACACCGTAAGAGATCTCTGTTGCAAAACCTATAATTCGGAGTTCAAGGTTTCAAACACGTTTTTTTTAAAAAAAAAAGTTCAAGCACTGTTACTCATGTTGCAAATTCGTGGAAAACGACGATTTTAGCGAATTGGGCCTTAAAAAAAAGGATTCCAGCGAATTGCAGAATGAGACTGATTACTGAAACTGCTATTCGGGCCGGAATATGATTTGGACCGGTCAGCTTAGCACTAGAAGAAATTGGGCCACAGGCCCACATTCTCGAGTTTTTATTTTTCTTTCCTTTCGAAAACATAATCCGGAGTGGAAGCTGTATGTTAGCTCAAAATTCCAAAACATATCCACGGGCATCATACCTTGGGATTAGTTCGTTAATGTTTTTGTCAAGGCCCAAAGTACATAAGCTCATGCTCGCTCTTCTGCTGCATTACTGGAGCATGGAAATTGAACTCTTTGTTTGCAGAATGCTGCATTTGATATGTGCTAGATCGAATTTAGTTGTTCTAAAAAAAAAAGATCGAATTTAGTAGCCGTGCTCCTTTCTTCCTTCCGCTTGTTTTGGAGTACGTTTTCTGCTATACCTTTTTGGCAATAAAAAGGGAGCATAATTCCATTGCCACTAACTTGGATTGTTTGCGTCAGTTATGATCTCATCAGCTTGTCACCACAGTCCATGGCGTCGTCAGAGCCGAGCTCGACCCATGGTCGCTGGCTAGTCAAGCGTAACCTACGTACTAAGCCATCACACCGGTCATCGTCTTCTACTCTGCTCCTCATTGACGGTGAAAGTGAGAAAAATCACATCTTTCACGTAAACTGCGTGGGCGTCTAAAGTAACACGAGGTTACACGTAGATACTGAAGTCCAGTCACACCAAATTCTTGGACTCCCGTCAATTCGGCACCGGTTTGACATGGTTAGCTAGCACTCTGTCGGTGAACCGCTAGTCAGCAATGGTTTGTGCCCCTTTTTTTTCATGTAACTTATTATGTACTAGTGATTGGGCACCTATAGAATTGACAGCATTTCACCGACAATATCAACTGTAACCTGTGGGCAAGTTGGACTGGGATGGACTAGTCAAAGATGCTTAGTAAATGCCATCAGGGAATAATATGTCCTTGGCCAAACAATAAAAAGGAGGAGATTCCAGGGGAACTGAGAGACTGTCAGAATGGAACAAAAAGAGCCCAAAAAGTAAAGGTTGGAATCAAAACTCTCGATAACTAATTAACGACAAGTGCTTTAAAAAGTAGAAGCCAATATCACAGCCTCGGAGCAGCTAGAACAAGCGCAACAATTCCCTACCATGCATTTGGTCGCCTCTCGTCATGGCCAATTTCTATACAAAAAAGAAAAAGAAATACTAGCAAATGATATGCAGCTAGACGCTGAGTACCTATACTATCCTAATAGTATCCCTGATGGCCATCGTTCATGGCTAATCAGTCGACACTACTCAGCGATTAACTTACTTACTCTGTCCTACTAACAGATACTGTATGCATGGCGCAGCAGCTAGTTAGTTAACTGTCGGAGCTTGCAGCGGCGGCCGTCTCGGCCGGACACTCGACGATGCTCTCAAGGCTGGGCCGCCACCCGTCACGGGCCTCGCGCTTCTTGCGCGCCATCTCGCGGAGCACGTCGTCGAGGCGGCGGTCGCCGGCCTTGAGCCGCGCCACGAGCCACCCGAGCTCGCCTTTGGTCAGCACCATCTTCACCTTCACCACCGGCGCCCCTTGATCTTCCATTATCTTCCCTTCTTGGCTTCTCCTCCTCTGTGGCTGCACCGGGCGGCGGCCTTCTTCTCCTCCGGCCCCGCCTTGTTGGCAGCCACTACCACCGCTGCTGCTACTCTGGACGCAGTTGCCCATGGCGAGAAGTGACAGCGACCGACGTGCTCCGTGACTGTACCTAGCTAGCTAGTTCAACCACTCAACAGCTCGAGCAGCTTCGGCTGGTTGGTTGGATACTTGGATGGATGAGCAGGTGAAGGTCGGCAAATGTGAGGTGTAAGAGTTGGGTGTTGAGGGGAGGAAGCATATATATTTGGACCCTGCAGCTGTAACTAACACTGTTGTTTTGTGTATGTGTGTGTGTGGTGCTCTGCAATGGCGATGACAGTGTGGCCAATAGCAACGGCCATGGATAGTAATCCAGTTCAAGTCGCTGTCTAGTGCAGCACATGGTGGGGACTGCGAAGGGTTTGCTCCGTTGGGTAACTTTTGCTCACTTTGGTGCATCGCGTGTGGACGTGAATATCACTGAGAAAAGGTACTTGAGCCCTGTCCCGGAAAATTAAGGGAATAAAATTTCGTAGGATTCCTGCTACAATGTGCAGTTTTCCCTTTTTAGTGTATTAAGTATAGAAACCAGTTAGATGACAAAGTTAGGAGACACACGCGCTCGTCCTACCAGACGTTGGTACGGACGTGAACTAGCTACCGTATGCTTGGACCAACTGACCATCACATTTAAAGACCAACGGGCACGAACACGTTCCATTATTTCCTTGCATCATTTTACTGACGTTCTAACACACTTCGATACCTTAAAAGGCCAAATATCATGAAGTAGCCTGAAGCGTACTGTAGTTTGCATATGCATGATATGTTCGTAGGGAAGACTTCGCTATCACATTAATCATGTGTCACGAACCTGTTTGGATTCAGTACGTCGAAATTATGGTGGATAAACGTGCCAAAAAAATAATATTTTGAATACTAATGGTGTCTATCGAGCGGCTTTTGAGGCGTTACAGTCGGGGACCACGAGAAATGCCAAACTGCCTTGAAAATAAATGGAAAATAAAGTAACGAGCAGGATGAAAGAGATGACTGCAGATGGATGATTACAGAGCTGTCATGTTCAGTTGTGAGAACATGAGCTAGCCGTCTACTGCACGGTGGGGGAACACTACAAGATTTGTAAATTTTCCCGACAGTTGCTACTTCAGTGGGCGACAGTTTAGTTGATCCTTCTCATTTCTTAACTGGATGGCTAACGGTAATCAAGTGGAATTGCATGAGTGCCCGACAGGTTTTCCCAATCACCAACAAAGTCATTCCCGACGACATCATTGCCTACGGTAATCAAAAGTACTTAACCAAATACATTGGAACTGTGGGCCACTTGCTAATCAACTGTCGGGGAAAGATTGAAATCTTGTAGTGGAAGCAGCTGGGGAAGGCGATCCTGACCGGCCGGCCGGGAGAGCAACGTGACCCAACCTTGGGGTCTGGCTTAGCGGCAAACCGTTTTCACGGCCGTCTACTCTAAACGGCTACGCAACCTTACGGCTAGTTTTGGAAAGTTGAAAACAGTCATCCAGCTGACATGGGAAAACCATCAGGCTGATGTAAGCTCATGTACTCTTCAGAGAATGCCGAATTAATGAAGGAACGAACCATGGCCATATGATAAATGTATAAAGCATGTTCGCCAGTGTACAATTAGCATCTCTTGCTGGAGTAAAGACCGGTAGAGAACTGAGATGGTGAACATGGCAGCAGCATCTGCTACTGGAATCGCAATCCGGTGCAGCTGCAGCTATAGCGAGAGCATGGATCGGGCCATGGGAGATTGTCAGTTGGTCAATTCCACTCTGCAGGTCTATATAGTTGGATAACTTCATAAAAAAGATCATTGCATTGGATAACGGTAGGCATAAAGATAAGTATGAAAAGCGATGGTGCTGGAAGGGTTGCATGTACAGAGCTTTCAACACCTTGGCCTGCAAATATGAGCAGGACATTGCTACTACTTTCCAGGAAATGAAGATAAGAGCTAAGAAGATATGGATATCAAAACTGGGCTCCACGGACCGTGCTACAACTAAAAAAAGGAATTGTTTCCGGATAAATGATGCAAAAAATGATGTGAGAGTGCGTCTCTGGACCGTGCCTTGTGCTTCGTTCACTTCCTTCCGCCCATCGCTTAGCCCAGAACGTGGCGTTGTCGACAAGAACAGTAGTAGGGCATCGCATTCACACGATGTCAGGCAGCAAATGGAGGATCGCTATATATGCATTATGTACGGTGGAGTACACAAGGTGAGGAGAGTACGCGAAGCAGAGCAGTGGTTTATGATCTCCTGCTGAATTTTATTTCAGAGAGTGGAAGGCATCATTGAATATCGATTACTTCTGATTGAGAAGTAGAACATGAATGAAACAGGTCAGAGAAATGAACAAAGTAGATCTCCAAATGCCTGTATGCAATGATTGAGAAATGATAACTCCCAATCTTAGGTGGAATAGAAAAATAACACGAGGTGAACAAGTTGCTGTCAGCACGTCACCAATTTTCAACACCACCACAGATCCTAGCCAATAACAGAGTGACACTCATCCTCTCCACTCTATGAATTAATCAGGCAAAGCACCAACTGAATACAAGCTCACAGAGGGTACAGGACTGTAAAAGGAAACTAGAGGCTGACCCTCCAAGAGTGTCCAAACTTTCCAACAGACGACAGACGACAGTGCTCATCAGACATCCGAATAGATGTAATGAAACGCTTCATTCATCTCACAGAGATCATAATACTATCAATTCGCAAAAAAAAAAAAAGAAAAAAGAAAAAAAAAGAGATCATGATACTGTCGAGGAACCAGTATCGATCGTTCCCTTTCTTCTCTGTCGATATCGGAAGATATACCAAATGTTCATAATTGATACTTGTTTTTGGTTGCAGTTATCCTGTTTTCATGAGAGAGCCAGACTTCAGACTTTCAGTAGCCACATTTTACCAAACAAAAGGTGCAATTTCATGCATGACGCATAAAAGATTGCAACTGCATCAACATATGATGCACAATTGTAGAACAAGGACCACGTCGCTACTGCTGATTATAAATCTTAGCATGACATAGCCACAACTCGCTAACTGAGGAGAAAATACAAAATAGTGCTAAAGTATGTCAAGTAGCGCACAACATGTATTCCAGTGCAGTCCAATCCTCCAAGACTCTTACTGCACTGACCACAGATCACTTTCTGGATTATGGTGCAACTCTATTCCCTCGCCTACAAGAGTGCATTTGAAAAACTCTTACAAACTAACATAGATCTTCAGATATACAACTAGTATCAACGGATCGAAGGATTCCTATTCCAAGTTTGAAAAAGGGAAGAACTGTTAGGTGCATCAACATCAAACATGAGAAAGGAGAATTCTAACATCAAACATACTACTATTCGCGCGCAACAGTGCCAATCGCATTCATATAACACTGTCAGACGCGACAAATTAGAGCAATGGTGCATACTGTCTAAACTTAGTGTAGTCAGTTCATCTTGCTGTGGGAAAGTACACGAAGATGAAAAGGATGAGTCGATGATTATTGGAAAGTCCAAGTTAGGCATTTGCAAGAACGGACTTTTGATGCCAGAATCTTCAGAACTTTGCTGAGAAGATGCAAGTTCCATAAAAGTGATCTCTGTTATAAATCACCGATACTTTCCGTGGTGTGCAGTTCCAAACTGTCAGTGCGGGCAAATACTCAAACAATAATACACCAGAAAGTGAATTTCGCAGTGCTGAAAGCTGAAACTGAACCATCAACTCCAACGCCAGTTTCAACTTTGATGAACCAAAAACTAAATGAGCCATAGGTAATGCGTTTTATTGAGAAGGCACGCAAATACCTTTGAAGGGAAAAGGCCCACTCGGATGACCTGTTCGTTGGTTTAGTACCACCTCGCCAGTTTAAGCCAGCTAACACCACTTTAATACCAGTCCTAACTACTAATCCTCGCCGAGCTCAGTAGCGTGGGCTTGTCACCCCATGCGGGGGCAATAAGGTGGTGTGGATGTTTGGTGTGGGCTCTGATCCTGGGCTTTGTTGTGCACCTGGCTGGCCTGCCCGTTCCAAGTTGAGTAGTGGTCTGTTGGGGCTCAGGCGAAGGCTTGGGCCTCTCTGAACCTAGGGTGGCAGGAACGGCGTGAGGCTGGTTTCACAGAGCAACGATCACTGCCCGCTTCCAGCGGTGGAAGGATAACAGGCCGCTGCACAATGGGCCCGCTCTGGCCCAGAGCCTCACTATAACAAACCACCATCTTTTTATTTTATATTCTATTTTCTTACCTTTGAACAAACTTTTAGCAGGCCCAACGCTGCACATCTTTTGAGTAATCTTCAGAGACTTATTTTTCTCTAATGGATTGAACGAGCCGTACATACAGCCTGTGTCTCTGAGCAAGCTCTGCTTACCAGTCGTGCCCTTCCAGCAAAAGCACGGCACAATTCGCCCGTGACGCACGTGAAATAAACTCGATATGTACGTTCAATCCATGAGATAGGCACAAAACGTTGTTAAAACTCTTATTAGGCTGCACTCTTATGTAAGATAATTTAGGCAGGAAATAACAAAGAAGTGGTTCATAAAAGTTAGGAAAATGGAAGTCACCATTAAACCAATTCCCCTGACTGATCCGGTGTTCGAGCAAATCGTATTCATTTTGGCTATTGCATCCTAGCGGCGAGAAAAACATACGGTAAGATGCTGCCAATAAAATCATGTGAGATGTATCAAACCAACCTCGTATCATACATTGCTCTATCACATATTTTTTTTTCCCTTGTGAACCTCATTTCATTGTTTAGAATACAGATTATTCATTAACGCCTCATCATGCGAAAATCACAAATGTTGCGCGCGCGCACACACACACCCCTCAATTCGATCGATGGTATATTATGTAATGGTACATGACTAGATTATGGAGATACTGGGGGCAGGGAATGGCTTCTTGATATTCCGTGATGGGCCACCATACGAGCCACAGTCTAGGATGCGGTAAGAATTTCACTATTCGGCGCAACCTGTATCTTCGGTGCTATTGACACTGCTTCCTCCGGTTGTTCCTGTAAAATGGCACATATTCTCTCCAGATGAGTTTGCTTGTCTGGCGTAAGGAAGAAGCATGACCAGATTTGACACACTAGAATGACTAAACATTTTCACGCATTAAGAAAATAACACTTCTAAATTATAGTGAACACTAATATCATCTAAGAACATATTTTAAAATGATATCTAAGAAAATTATTAGTCATCATATTCACTTCTGATGCCTCTGCCCAAATGCATTTTATGATTTTAGCAATCCAATTTAACCAATGAATTCTAAATCTTGATACCAAGCACTGCGAAAAAGGGATGGGGCATATACAAAGCCCAAAGGTACAGTCTTGAGAAGGGACCGTTCATTTTGTGACATTGAGAGCTGTTGCTTAGACTATGTTATCATGGCAAAAAAAAGGCAGCCAATTGAAGAAAATAAATTTCGCTTAAAAAAATTCATAAACTGGGGAAACATAACAAATACAAGTGCACCACACAAAGCAGAGTCATTATTTATCCGGGTTCTAAAAAAACTTACTCTTTCAGTGGAACCACAGTATGCTTCTAGCTCCCGCTTTACAAAGGTCGGAAGAACAAATGCTGCCCTATGCATCTGTTCAACAATGGAAATGTGGAATTAATCAGGATGCATGGCCATTGGACTGAACAAGAGATTCCGCATCTGGATGGCAACTAAGTGTACTTTGAAGAAGAAGCACACAAAATATGGAAATACCAAGTGTAAAACCATTCCCATATTACAAAAAATAACATGAAGGACAAGTGAATTTATCATTAGGAAAAATATATTCTGCATGCTGGGATAAAGGGCAGGAAAGATCGATCAACTTAGTTATGGCGCAAGAAATTTTACGTAATTCCTTAAAGAGAACAAACCTCTGAATTATAAAATCTGATATCCCTTCCAGCTTCGGTAGCTCCTTCCAATTTCTCAATTGGATTTATAGGAGTCAGGAAGTTGACCGGCGGACCTCCCTTGGCACACAGCAGAAACCCAATCACCCCACTGCAAAATCAAGTAAACGATTTGTAAGAATCTAAGTTCCATCTACAGAAAAATTAATACTACCAAAAAAAACTTCATCAAAATCAGCAAATCCCGGAACATATATTATCACAATCTCCAGCATTAGCTTCCATGCTTAGGCCCACTATGAATATTTTCTCAAATATTCCTTGAGAAATGAGAACAAAGAAACTAATCCTTGAAATCCCTATGGAAAATTTCCGTTCAGTGCACATTCTAAATATCTCGTGGAAAATTTCCTTCACGTCTCTCTCTCTAAATTCTATGCTTCATTTTCCATTACAGAAACAAAATAGCCCACCAATCCCTTCATTCTTGAACTGGTTCAATGTCTATTTTTTTGTTCTAGCATTATTGGATTACTATGTTCTAACAGCGATAATAAAAATAACAGCCAGTGCAATCACCTGGTCACTGTAATGAAATAACAAAACATTATTATTTTTCTCAAAGTTCACAAGTGCGACTGATATCAATCATATAATAGCAGTTGCTTAATTCATTGTAACTACATCCATAGTTCGAACTATTCTTTTCAGACGCTACGTCACGTCCGTACAAATAAAATAGAATATCTCTAAAGAACCATGTTTTCCTTCCCTAGAAGCATAATGTCCTAAACACGAAGTCGCACCTTTTTTTGTTTTGTCTAATATATAGCGTGAAGAATGAGTATCAAGTGCTTATTTTTAATAGAAAAAAGCTTGCCCAAAATAACTGCTGCAAAGGAAAAACAGAAACTGCTTGAACGACATGAGATATGAGTGTCGTTTAGATTTAATATTTGTTCCAAGTGGGTTTAATTAAGAGCAAATACATATCATCACCTAGTTCGCATCAATCACCTAGAATGACTTCATCAGGTAAAATAAGAAGACAATGTTCGGAGTTTGCTCACTACTGTTCTCTCAGGCTAAAACTGGTTTGTTGCTCGAGATATTATGATTGCCAAATGAACCAGCACTGCCACCAGTTCACTGCCAACAATAGTGACACCCATGAGTATCACAGTACTATCTCCTTGAGACAAACAATTGACTATAAGAACAAGTTCTCATGTGCAACCCTAGGGCCCACAGAAAGACACTTACGGTCTGAAGCTCACATGCCAATAGGAGGGAGTAGAAATAGAGACCCTAGGTTCAAATACCTCAAATACACATCCATTCAACTAGGAGCCGCACAATATACTGAACATTTGGACTGGAGGTCCCCATATAAACCTCATTGTTACACAAAAAGAGGGAGCCAACAAAGACACAATGTCACCAGAAAAGCCATTTACAGTTACTTATTTCAACAATAGACAGCTATCTTTGTTCCATTCCATCCAAGGATAAGAACGATAATGCAAAAACTTTCGTCTTTATATGCAAACTTCATTATGTATTCAAGTAATAATAAAAATTGAAGCTTTCATAAAAGTGGTGGGCACATGTTAGATTTAAGACATCATGTGCCCGGCACTTGCTATGAAAGAGTCAACATATATTAAAAAATTAATGAACCTATTTAGGGCCATTATATTTTTGTTGAATCCAATATGAGACTGTATGACTTTGAAGAAATCACCATTGAGAGGACTCAAAAGTGTGACACTGGAGTTGCATTTTACGCACACGTCATTCCATTACAAATTGAACTGTTTTATAATATCAATAACAACCAAATTAGATTGTAGTTTGATTACACCATGCATTTCAAGGTTGCAAACATGTCATTTAACAGATATCATACAAAAATCAATAATAGATTGTGCAGGACAACGGTAACATATGAAGCACTAAGCTAGTTGTAAATGCAGTTGAAATTTGAAGAATAGAGACTATGAAGAACCTCGGGTATGTTGGGACACTAGTCCAAGCATAGTGCACAGAACCCTCGAAAGTCTCACGGCAGATCGAAAGCATGTCCTGGATCAAATGAGTATGCAACCACATGCTCTCAGCTTGATTACAAAGAACTCCACCAGGCCTCAAAGCTCTAGCAATCGTCTCAAAAAAAGGCTTTTCTACAAGTTCCTGAGCAGGCCCTGTGATAGAAAATGTGCAGTATGAGAACGATTACATTTGACTGAAAATATGATAGGGGAAAAAAAAACTTCAAGGTAAAATATGAGGAAAGTGTTCATCTGGTCTATGGATTTACCAAGCTGGAATAAGCAACAATGAAGTTCAAGAGCAATATAATAGGAAGCAAGATGTACAAAACACACATACAACAACAACGACATAGTAAAGGTTCCATGATGTTGTGTTAAAGAAAGATAATGTATGGTAGCATAAGTGTACCTATTGGGTCTGATGAATCAACTATGATAGCATCATATGTCCCTTCAGACGCATTTCGCAAGAACTCCACAGCTGAAGTAGTGAAAAAAAAAATATTTCTACTGTAAGATTGCATATCCCGAGCTGAAATTACTACTCATGCGGTGACGACATACCATCACCAACATGAAGTTGAACACGCGGATCTTCAAACCCAACAGACAATTGTGGAAAGAAGTCTTTACAGACCTACAAAGTACATATGTATATGAAAAAGGTATATTTACCAAATTCACTTTAAGTAAATATCAAAGGAGGAGAACTTTACATCAATAACTAGCTGATCAATTTCACATATGTCAATAGACTCCACTGAACTGTGTCTGCAAATCTCTCGGAGTACACCTCCATCACCACCACCAATAACCAAAACCTGCAATTCAGTTCCTAAAATATAAGTCACTGTGTGCTTTAAGTTTCAGTCCCTACAATGGCAAGAATAGCAATAAAGAATTCTCAATAATTTCACAACATTGCGGAAAAACAGAGATCAGTATATACCTTTTTAGGAGATGGAATTGAACAAAGTGGGAGGTGAGTAATCATTTCTTGGTATGCACACTCATCCTTATCAGTCAACTGGACAATACCATCAAGCACAAGGACTTTCCCATAGGTAGAAGACTGCACACAAAATCGCAAATTACCAGGTTACATAGTAGAAGCCAAAGACAGTTTTTTCAGTGTATACTTCTGCCTAGATGAGAACCTCAAAAACTAAGACTTCTTGATATGGTGATTTCCCCTGGTACAGGATCTTCTCCACCTTCAAAGAATGAGCCTCTCCTGTATGAGAAATAAAATCATGAGACGTTGAAGTTTTGATAAAGTTCCTCTTGGGCATTATATTTACAGATGCATTCATCAATTAAATAATATATTCAGATATTGGCAGTGGCCAGACAAGTACCTGGCCACATTGGGTTGTTGTAATACTGAACTTTGCTCGCTTTACCTGCACCGGTAGCAATTATTATCAGATAAAATAACTGGAGACTGGGCAATGGTAACAATTTGTATCATCTAAGTTATCAAGCAAGAAAATCAATAATGTGATACACAGCCTAGACGCACCACAGCGCGAGCGGGGTTCGGTGAACCAGCCCGACACAACCGTGGCATGGCACTTGGCCTCAGATTCAGGCGCAGCGGCCCTGGCCTTGACACAGCAAGGGGGCAGCGGCTTGGCCAAGCCATCATCCCCACTCCCCTTCATCTGTGCTGTCCCAGTCAAACCATTTCCGGCGCCTCCACCCTCCATGGACCCTGTTCCTCTTTGAAGTTCCCAGCCTCTGAACCAAGCAGCAGCAGGTAGGTTAAGTATAGAATAACCGATTAGAAAGTAAGACAAAAAAATGGCTTTATTCTTTTACTAGGATATGGATAGTCGAAGCAAACAATAAATGTGCAGGAACTTCCACAGCAGCAATCCTTAAACGGATAACAGCTGGCAGGCTATCCGTAGCAAAGGTAGGCCACCAGCATGGGGGCAGATGTTGTACCACTACGGCATATCCACCCACCTACACCAAACCTAACACCGACAAGAAGGACGTGACTAAGCATCAAACTAGCTAGTTCATCCTAAAGCGTCCAAATTTCATCAAATAAATTAGCAGAGATTTCAAAGGAGAACCCTTTCTAATCTCCACCGCGCATGCGCGCTTCGCTCCCAAAACACCACCCTCAAAAAATCACATAGAACAAACAAACTAAAACTCCAGGCATCCCCGCCCTATTCCCCAACCAGCACGTTGGCTGGACAACGAGCGCCGACGCCGCGTGAACTACCTACCAATGGATAATTTTGAAACGGCGAACGCCGGCGCGCCGGAGGGTCCGGAGGCTTCTAGAAGCTTCAGGGCGGAGAGAAGGGAAAGGAAGGGGGATGCTCACCTGGAGCGCGAGTGGCGAAGCGGGCGGAGCGGGGAGGAAGCGGCGGCGCGAGGGGGAGAAGAAATAGAGGTAGGCGGAGGAGGGCGCCGGTGGTGGTGTCTTCTCTCGAGTTCTTCTCTCCCCTTTATTTTCCTTTTTCTCCCTTCGGAATCTGTGCTTTGTGCTTTGTTCCCTTTGTGCCGGCGGGGAGGAGGAGAAAAAGGAGAGGAGATGGAGAGCCGAGGCCGTCGGATGCTGAACGGGTGGCTCAGATAATTTTAGAAAACTGAATCCCCGTCGAAAGTTTGGTTGATGGAAATGTACGGAGCAAACCTTCCGTATAATTCATTCCATACTTAAATACATGCCATAAATTGAATTTTTTTTTGCAAAATTAGCTGTTTTAAACACCATATATTTACATATCAAGCAAGTTAATGGGAAGGATCTTCTAATTTTTCGATGTCAGCAGACTCCGTATATATTGTTCTAAGTGGGCGTGTTCGCATTTGGTACAAAACGTCACGAGTTGAAATCATGTCATCGCTATTCTATGTTCGAACAATACCTATCACTTGTGACGTAAGAAAATAATAGAGAAAAACATATTTAACACCCCAGTTGCGTCGTCATGTATTCGATGCAAATAAAATCTCCTATACAGACGAATGCGAAGTCAAACAGTGCAGGGTAGGACGGTATAACTGCCACCAAGGAGTCCTTTTTTCACTTTCTTGTGCCCAATTTGGACTATGATCAGGCACAATTTGCTGGCATGTGTAGTGAGATCTGACCGACTGCAAAACTCTGGTACACCGAACTTTCTTCTTGGAATTCTAAAGCCTTCGAGATCCCATCCATCCACTGATCAAATTCAGAGTAATGTTAATAGTCCTAAACAACAGCCAGGTTGGTACTAAATAACAAATCAAGGCAACTCTATGCATGCGAGAAGAAAAATACGTAGTAATCATCAGGAAGCATCTATTCTTTACAAGATTCACTGACCAGAGAACCCTTTTTCAAGCTAGATGCTCTGCTTTCTTTGTGGCATCTATTCTTCTTCAACTTGTCATAAAGATCGGGTCCTACTTTTTTTCATAGACCCTTCAATGAGCCCATGTGATTGCAGGATTTTTCCTCGTGTTGGATCAAAGTGGCATACTATTTTCTACTATGATTTTTTTTCGAATTTATACAATCGAAACAGGCCCTCAGTAAGTTCTTAGAATAGGGATACTAATTGCCTAACCGCTCCATTGTTGCAAAAATATATCTAACTGGTGACAAAGAAATTGACCTCTTCAGAGAGGTTCGAGCCCTAGCTTGACTGGGAAACGAATGGAGCGTCAAAGATTATATTCGCTTCTTTTAACTTTATGTACTTCAAGTGCTGAATATGTGACGGACTGCGACAGCATGTCATCAGAAAGGAGAGCTTATGTTCCCCAAATTAATTACCTAAAAAGAAAGGATCCCATGGCAAGGAGAATTGCAGGGAAAATAAACATTCTCTGAAAGCTCACTGGAGGAATAAAGCACAAAGTTTTGGCATCCTAGAAGAGACCGTTATCATGAGTAAACTTTATCCGCAGCTATCATCCACCAAAGGGTACATGTGGTTCGAGGTGTAGGAGAAAATTGACTTTTGTACCTGAAGAACTGGTTAAGTAAGCAATACCACATGCCATCAGGCATCAGCTATTCAGGGCATGTTTGGATTAAAGGAATTTCACAGGAATTTTACAGGAATTTCACAGGAAACAGTTCAATTCCCGCAGGAATGGAGAGTGATTCCTCCATTCCAAACGGGGCCTCAGAATTTCAGATCTGACATGATCGTGATCAAAGGAGGTAGACAGGCACCAATATCCAGTTACAAGCCTGCGTATAAAAGCAGCGCATTTTAATTTCAAACCTCGCATGCAGTTCACAAGTTTGCAGTAAAATCTGCTAATGGGAATACTTGATTCAGGTAAATTTACAGCACCTGTTCCAATTTCATCACAAGAGATGGGAATGCAATAATGTGCCATGTGTGCAATACCTATTCATTCCGTATATAATATTGATATGGCATGTGCAGTGCAGATAGCCCATGGATACATTGAATTACACAATTTAAACAAGGCAGCTTGCTTAAAACGAAAGACAAGGCAGGTTCAAGCCATGTGAACCACATGGCCTGATATAGCATCAAGCCCTGATGTGATCAGTCTGTACAGCATCTAGTCATGGATTTGAACAACGTTAACAAGTAGCTCAACGAGGCACGTGAACATATGGAACCAGCTGGATCACCAACCTTTGCTAACATGTCACGAGAAAGATCGACGAGCTTTCCACAACCCTGCAAACTGGCCTTTCTCTGTAAGATCCTCATCATGTTGACAGAAAAACGCGAAGCATAGAGTGCGGTACCAAGAATGAACAAGTTAGAGGCGTCACTCACAAATCCGAAGCAATGCCAAGTAAATTCAGCTATCACAACAGGTCCAGCAGTAGAGTTCCTAGCCCTCGATTCGTAATGGACAGAGATTTTAATCAGATGTAGATAAATCGAAAAAGTGGTGCTCTGTGTTAGCGTGGGAAACCAAGATTTGCTGTGAAATGGTCTGATCAACAGAGTTACTGAACCGGGATGGAGCGAGCAAGCTGGTCGAGAAGATCGTCGCGATCCTCCGTTTCCTCGAGCTCCTCCTCCTCCGGCGGGGCCGCTGAACGAGTTTCCCACCGGGGAGAGGGGCGACGGATCATCGACGGCTTCCGCAGCCTCATCGTCGACGCCGGAGACTTTGAAGGATTCCGATGACTCATCGTCGCGGCGGGCTCCTCGACGGCTTCCGCGGGCTTGTCGCCGACGCCTGGTGCCGGCCGCCGGCGATCGTCGGGAGCCTCGAAAGACAGCAGCGGCCGTGGCCAAAACTCTTTCGCATAACCCCCTAAACTAGATCGCGACTATTCTCCGCGATTCAAATATTTACAGTTATCCCCCTAAAACAGATCGTGACTATTCTCCACTATTCAAATATTTACATTTAGCCCCTAAAATGGATCGCGACTATTCTTCTCGATCCAAATATTTACAATAAACCCCCTAAACTGGATCGCGATTATTCTCCGCGATTCATATAGTTTCACAAAACCCCCTAATATTAGTCCCTTTTCCGCTTGCTACCCCCCTTCTCTTCGCCATGGCTCTCGGCCTCCAGCGCCGCCGCCGGCGACATTGTCTTGCCGGAGGGCCGCGGCCGGCGGTGCTAGCCAGTCAGATCGGCCGGTCGCACGTACCCCTTCTCGTGGCCTCTATCGTGCCCCCCCACCTGCACAGCCATGCTTCCGCCTCCCCTCTCTCTTCCCTTCTCCAGCGGCAGGTCGCTCCTGTGCGGAGCACCCCGATGGATCTCAAGGGCGAGAGGTTCATCGTCGTGGACTCGTGGCCCTCTTTCTCGACCCCTATCCGTGCTCCTCCTCCAATTGCGGAGGTACAAAGCTGCGCCTTTCGCATTCAATCTGAAATAGCACCGTTTGTATCACAGTATGAATTTCAAAATTGGATATCATCACTTGCATTTGACACCACAAACCCTAGTAGTAGTATAACAATTATATATAAGCCTTAGTTAGGAACCACCATTGTAGCATCTTCTGAAGAACAGCATCCTTAGATGAAGTTACAGTACCTTTAGATTTTTTACATGCATCACAGTAGGTGGGAATCAAAAGTGGAATGTGTACAATGCACGCATTCAGACTCTGTACAATATTTCTTAGAGGAAATTGCTGTATATAACATTAATATGACATGTGCAGATAACGAATCAATTCAGTGACTTGCACAACTTAAACCATGTGGTCACTCCGTATATCTAACCATGGATTTGGACAACATTACAAGTAGCTCAAGCGAGACACGTGGACAAACTCAACGTTCGCTAACAGTTCATGAAGAAGATGACTGATCTTCAGCGAAAAAGTTTGGTTCTGAAGGCTTCTGTAACAACCTTGCAGGCACTCTTTCATGCAATCGGGCCTTCCGGGTGGCATTTCTCCGTAAGATCCTCATCATGTTGCCAGCAAAACGTGAGGCATACAGTGCTGCACCAAGACTGAGCGAACTGGAGGCGTCACTCAAAATTGCCGCTTGCAGCCTCTTCTCCTTCTCGTACAAAGTGTCCTCCAGCTTCTTTCTGCAGTATCTGTGCCAAGCTGCCTGTATGAAACAAGCTGCCCACGTTCTCCATTGCTGCGAGTAAAATCTGAAGGTATGCTGGAGCTGTTTGCTGTGGAGTCTCCGGAATTGAGTGGCCACAAACTTCAAATCATCAGCCTTCAAAGCAAAAGCTTCAATTTCAGACAGTGTCTTCGCTGTCCTGGTGGAGCATGGAAGGGCAGAAGTTGAATTGGGATCAAGAGCCCATGTGAGGAGCTCTTCGCCGCAGAAGTCACCACCTTCGAGAACATTGGAGTTGAAGAAGCCGGTCTGTCCGCCGTTTGTTGTCACACTCTCGAGAGATCCTCTCATGATGAAGAGCATCTCATTCACTGGGTCACCTTCACGAACAATGCAGCTTCCTTCTGTGTACAGCATGGGCTTTAGACGATCGCACATGGCATTCAAGAGCTGATCGTCCATGTTTTTAAAAATTGGAACCTGTAAACAGTGGGGAAGGGTTAAATGTGATAATTACAATTTAAGCAAGTTAATCAAGGGGAAAATACTAAAGTACCCTCATGAGAAGTGACAGACAAAGATGCCGTTTTATCTCTCTCCTAAGGTCCTTGGGAAGCTTCACAAGAAGGCCCTCTTCATCAACCCCTTGTGTTTCTTGCCACCTATATTGTTCATGACGCATTATTCGATCCTTGAGATACTCAGGGAGGAGTCTATGTGCCATCCATTGCTCTGTGTCACTCCTTTTCACTCTCATTTCTTCTATATGCACAGTGGCTGATTGTAAATAAGTCTACAATAGTCCAAGAAAAAAAATCAGAATAAATATGGTCAAGGCACACAATTTAGCTGGTCTTTTTAATAAAACTAATTGAGTGTTGCTGCTAAGTTAAAATTTAGCTCCTGCACTTACACACAAGTTCACCAGAATACAAACAAGATGAAGCCACCTTAAGGGTCATACATAATTACAAATAAAAAATTGAATGGGTCATAGCTCACATAGTGAGGAGTGTATTGAAAAGATCTCTTGAAACCTCTTGGAAATTCTTCCAGGTAAAAGATCTATGAGGTTACTATTGGACCATGCCATATTGAAATAACCAAGACGGTATTAGAATCAGTTCAAGGTTTTGTGTGGAATTTTTTGTTACAGCATAAGGCCTCTTGATTCTTATGACAGATCTTGGAATGACATCAAGCATTTGAACATCTGAGGCTACTAGAACCATATCTTGATACTTGAATATCACTTAAAATGGTGCTAATATATTTACTAACCAAGAGCATTACCATTGTAAGAATGCTGAAATGAAATAAATTGCCAGAAAGTCCTTGGAATATTTTGAAGTTTTTAATAAAGGAAATTGCTTCACATCCACTCTATCCATCTGACTCTCATACGACCTGTGTGTGTGCAGCACAGGAGCTACAAACGGTCCAGGAACGCTTGCCTTGCCGGATTGACAACTTTCCGGTGAAATATCTTGGCCTCCCATTATCGATAAGAAAGTTGACCAAGGCGCAGCTGCAGCCTCTCATCGACCGTTTGGCAGACCTCCTTCCAGGTTGGAAGGCTGACTTAATGACCAAAGCTGGCCGGGCTATCCAAGTCCAGTTTGTTCTCACTGCCACGGTCTTGTACCATGCTATGGCCATCGACCTGCCGCCGTGGGCGATCAAGGCAATAGACAAAATCAGGAGAAGCTACCTCTGGAGGGGCAGAAAAGAAGCGAATGGCGGGCATTGTTTGATAGCGTGGCCAAAAGTAACACGACCAAAGGAACTGGGAGGACTCGGGATCTTTGATCTCAAGGGACTTGGCTGGGCATTAAGAGTCAGGTGGCTGTGGCTCAACAAGACCGATCCAAGCAAACCATGGGCTTCACTCTCAGTGCAGACTAATGGCTGTATTGAAGCACTATTCTCTATGGCTGTTAGCACGGAAATTGGAGATGGCAGAAATACCTTGTTTTGGAAAGATCGGTGGCTACTTGGACAGCGCATTGAGGACCTTGCCCCGCTGATCTTTTCCATGGTGCCGAAAAGAGCTGCAAACAAGAGAACGGTCGCCGACGCCATAGAAGATATGAGATGGATTGGTGACATCCATGGGGTAGCAACGATCCCGGCGATTGTTCAATTCTTCAGCTTATGCACCTCCATCTCGGCTGTAACTCTACAGCACGGAGTGCCAGACAAGCACATCTGGAGGCTCTCTTCATCTGGGCAGTACTCGGCAAAATCGGCATATGAAGCCATTTTCCAAGGCTCCACCTCCTTCGACTCCTTTGAACGAATATGGAAAACATGGGCACCGGGAAAATGCCGCTTTTTTCTATGGCTTGCTGCTCATAAACGCTGCTGGACAGCGGATAGGCTGGCAAAAAGGAACCTTCCACATCCAGCCCTTTGCCCGTTATGCGACCAGGAAGATGAAACAATAGACCATATCCTCGCCTCCTGTGTCCTTGCTAGGCAATTCTGGTTCTGCTTCCTGCAGCGCGTCGGATTGGGGTTCTTTGCACCTCAACCTTCAGACAGTAGCTTTGAGGATTGGTGGCGCTGGGCTTCCTCTTCGGTGGACACCGCTCTCAGGAAGGGCCTAAACTCTCTAATCATCTTGGGGGCTTGGTCATTGTGGCGCCACAGAAATGATTGTGTCTTCAATGGAGCTGTGCCGCGCCTCTCAACCATACTAACCATGGCAGGAGACGAGGCAAATCTCTGCAGTATGGCGGGGGCCAAAGGCATCTCCCTCCTAACTGGTCGTCATGCTGGAGATTAGTTTCTCCCACGGCAGGCATCTCTAGGTCGAGTTGAGAATTGTATCCGGCGCGAATGTAAAACAAAAAATCCCTGTGACTGTTGGCGTAGTGTTCTGAGTGCGTGTGTTGTGTGTGTTTTTTGTACTCTTTTTTCTCCTCCTATTAATGAAATGATACGCAGCTCTCCTGCGTGTTCGAGAAAAAAAAAAAACCTGTGTGTGTGCATGCACAGTGGAATCACAACCAAGCTGTGGCTATGGTCGTAACCAAGTCGCATGAATCGGTTGTGTGTGTAGCAGTGTTCTTTCATAAATTACAACTTAATCAAACAGAATACATCACATAAAATTCCATCAATACTAACTATTGTACCTGCATATTCCCAATTAGGAGTGCAAATAAAATTAATCCTGATATTGAAACAAAAACAGCAAATAGATTCTCCCATATGTAAGGGCTTGTTTTCAGGTTTTGACCACAAGAACTGCAATAAAAATACCAAAAACACATAAATACAAGCTAAATTGCATTACTCTTTGGCGAGGAAAGAATCAATCTTAATTTTAAACGCACCATAGATTTTGCAGTCCCCACCAAAAGCAGTAGAATAATTTTTCAAAGAAACTTGCTGACTGTGAAACATTCTGGAGAGCTGGTAGATAAATTCCAAAGGTTAGATCTGGTTTGTCAGTGCCATTTGTTGGGCAAGCATCTTGGATGATCGAAGAATTATTTGCAGATGCAGTACTCCCACAATATAAAGATGCAAGATCACAACCATCCTGGCTATTGCATGCGTCTCTCCAACAGGTATCTTCTCGCTGAATGGAAAGAATGTGCCAAAGAGCTCCAAGCACCTGTCAGTAGTTAAACATCAGGTACTTATACCTTGACCGTGCACAATGTAATACATGCAAATTAATTACATTTATTATGATTGCTCAAAAAATTACATTTATTATGTGGAGATTAGACTGTGGGAGTCAAGAATAGACAAAAATAAACTTTACACTCTGGTATTAAATAATGAGTAGAGATGACTTACATGACTAGCGAGCATATAAATTAAAAGGTTAAAAGCAGCACCAGTCCATGCTGTCTCCATAATTGTACCAGCCGATCTTGTGATTTGCAGGTAGAGTGGTATAATCCGTATTAGTCGAGGCACATATTGGCATATAACTATGAGAACCAATACAGTCCTCGCATTCATAACATCTGAACCATGGGGACGGTGTAGCATGCATAACACAAAGACCTGCAAGTCAAACATGAAGATAAATCAGGATGTTCTGACACAAGTTATCTAAGCAGGTCGAATATAAAGTACCTGAGGGAGGGGTAAAACAGCTAAAAGATCAATCAGAAAATATGTCGACAGGTACCGCTTTGCAATTGCACATGTGTCCTCAACCAAGACACGCCGACCAAACACTCCAGAAGAAGGAGCAATAAACCCTGTCCTGAACTGAAACACTATACGCAGTACATAGAGGATATCCACGAGAGTGCGCAGGATACTTGCTATGATTTCCAACTTCTTATCCAGATACAGACAGTTGTTGTCACCGTCGATCGCCGGGGCATAAAAGAACAGCGAGTCCACTGAAACTGAAACAAGACATGATACCAAAAATATCTTGTTCCATGTCTGCATAAATGGCCCCTGAGGATCATGAACTCTTGATTGGGGCTTCATTCTGTCCAGTCTGCTGTGCCAATGTTCAGAGTCCCAGAATGTGAAGAGTTCCTGGGAATCAAATTGCTACAGCGATGGTTCCCCTTAGCGAGCCAAAGACCTTAAGCCTTCTCTCTGAAACAATATTATCTGACTCAACAGATTGCTCTGATTCTCTGACACTAAAACCTGCACTCAAAAAAATTGTTCTTGGAGTAAAACATGTATGATCTTTTTCAGGGATACATGCAGCAGTGAGTTTTGAGTTTAGTTGAATCTGAACATCGTATATTTCCAACGAAGTAGGCTCTTCACTGAAAATAGATAAATTTCATCCCCGGGAAAAGGTCGAACCAAGTTACAGCCAGGTCCATGACACTACAGCAGCTTTCCCTACCTCCGTTTCATGTTAACTATGTCCTGTGCAATGAGAGGATCAAACGAGAAGCTAACCTCAAGAGTGTTTCGAAGACAACGCACATCAGGAGTCAATCAGTTCTTCGAGTGCAGCATGGAAGCGTCAACCTCACTGATAATCACTGATCATCCAAGCGTGCAAGAGAACTGGAAGGCACAGAACAGATCCATGATTTCAAAACATGTAAATTCTGTCAACAACGAAGCAGATAGGTATTAGGTCAGCCGTTCAGCGGGTACAAACATCGTCTAGCATGACGAAAACAAACGCTGAGTAGATAAGCTGAAATACCATGGTTGAACACCAGCTCGGCCGATGAAATCTAAAATCAACTCGCAAATTCACCCCCTGGAACACCAGCTCCCACTGTACATCACCGGGACGCGGCGGGGCGGCCGAGGAAGCTATGTGGAAGTGGAGCTCGGAACAAGGGAACTAGTGGACATCTACAAGGCGGCAGCGGTGGCGGAAAACACCAAGCGGGCAGGCGGAGCCGCCCGGGCTTGATCGCGCAGCACGGTAGCGGTGGGGCGCGCTCGTGTGATATGTTGACACCAGTCCACAGGGCATGTAACCACCGGTGCTAAGAATTACGGCCGGCCGCGGCCGGCTTGCCGGCCATACCTCCGGAGACACAAACTCACAGAAGAACACATTTTACAATTCATTTTCTTCGAGAAGGCATGCCAATGATTGGGAGAACCGCATGGCTCCGAGTACGCCCAACAATAAAACAGGCACAGTTCATCCTCTCACAAAGTCAATGTAGTAGATCCTGAGTTAAGTAGCAGCTGATCAGTCACATTTACAATGTTTTTGGAATCCACAAGTGGTAGAATACAATTTGGAATGCGCAGAATACATGCATCCAGTATACAGAACTAATATGACATGTACTTACAAATAATCAAATGATACATTGAATTACACGAACCAGGTGGCTATTTGGACCACTTGGTCTATCTATGTACAACATCCAATCACAGATTGTGGCAAAATGATTACAAGTGAATCAGCAAGGCATGTGAATAAATGTTACTCATTAGATCATGAATGTCTGCTTGTAAACAGAGTACGGAAGAAAGTCACCGATCTTCAACGAAAAAGTTGGGTTCTGCTGGCTTCTGCAACAACTTTACGGGCACTCTTTCCTGCAAACGAGCCTTTCGGGTGGCATTTCTTCTTAAGATCCGCATCATGTTGCCAGCAAAACGGGAAGCATAGAGCGCTGCACCGAGACTGAGGGAACTGGAGCCATCACATACGATTGCTGCTTGTAACCTCTTCTCCTTCTCATATAAAGTTTCTTCCAACTTCTTTCTGCAATATCTATGCCAAGCTGCCTGTATAAAGCATGCAGCCCAGGTTCTCCATTGCTGCGAGTAAAATCTGAAGGTATGCTGGAGCTTTTTGCTGTGAAGCCTTCTGAATTGGGTGGCAACAAACTTCAAGTCATCAGCCCTCAAAGCAAAAGTTTCAACTTCAGTCAATGTCTTCACCGTCCTGGTTGAGACTGGAAGGTTTGAAGCTGAAGTAGGGTCGAGAGCCCATGTGAGGAGCTCTTCACCACAGAAGTCTCCACCTTTTAAAACATTGGAGTTAAAGAAGCCAGTCTGTCCACCATTTGTTGTCATACTCTCGAGTGTTCCTCTCATGATGAAGAGCATTTCGTTCACTGGGTCACCTTCACGGATGATGCAGCTTCCTTCTGTGTACAGCATGGGCTTTAGACGATCACACATGGCATCCAAGAGCTGCTCATCCATGTTTTCAAACATTGGAACCTGTGAACAGCGGGAAAATATCAAAGATGGTAACTGAAATTGATAAAAACTACTCCCTCCGGGTTTTTAATTGATGACATTAAGACAACTTTTTTAAAAGTTATCCTAACGCCATAAATTAATAACCAGAGGGAGTGATCATGTACTGATCAAAACAAGAAAACTAAAGAAAGATGTGGATCAAGTATAAAAGATCCAGGTCTCCTTACAAGTCACTCAAAGACCTCAACAGGATCATTTTCTGCTCGTTGAGACCTTCCAAAAGTTATTAACTTCCATTCGACTTCTTAAGATGAAGTAAATAAAAACTCATGTTGAAAACTCCCTAACACGTTATATGATCATATCACAATCCAGATACAATTTGAAGGGAGTGACTGACATTGGAATGACACCATGAAACTTTCTGAATAAATTTACCTTTGCTCTAAGAGAGTTGGCAGAATAAATTGCTGCTAGCTTTGCAGCGAGTCAAGAAAACGAAAATATCCCAGGTGAACTAAAAAACCCAATAGTAGTATCTAACTCGGCCTAACACTTCTCTTCCCCTTCAGCAATTAGCACATAAAACTCATGGGGAAAAAAAGGAAGGCGACAAACCCACCCAACCCCCCGGCAAGTTCAGTCAAACAATCAGCACGTGAATGAATCACGCCTCATCCTAATTTGACAGTGCTGTTAGAGCAGAAAATGGTCAAAATGACAAAAAGATGCTGCTTCTGCACGAATGGTGTGTAAAACCATAACACAAAAATATCCACCATTTTAGGCACTGCCAGAGTTGATCTGGAGCCCAGATGTGAACTCTTCCAGAACAGAACCATAGCTGATATTGCTAACATCATGCAGATTCAGCGTTCAAAATAAGAGAAACATGCATTTCTATCTGTGAACTTATCCACTATTTGTAGTGCATAGGCAACAAGTCACTTGTTGACAAAATTCTACGTCCAGACTGTATGGTTGCAATAGGAAAATATTATTTCAAGGACAGTAGTACTTGAGGGTCTCAAATGCATTCATGTGATCATTTCCATACATATCCAGATGGGACAAGGAGGGAAAGACGATATAAATAAAGGTGCAAGGAAGGAAAGACGATATTAAGGTATAAGTACCTTCATGAGAAGTGATAGACATAGATGTCGCTTTATCTCTCTCCTAAGATCCTTTGGAAGATTTGCAAGAATGCCCTCTTCATCAACCCCTCTGGTTTCTTGCCACTTATATTGCTCATGACGCATTATCCGTTCCTTGAGATTCTCAGGAAGTAACCTGTGTGCCATCCATTGCTCTGTATCACGCCTTTTCATTCTCATTTCTTCTATACGTGTAGAGGTTGACTGTAAATAGGTCTGCAGTTCTCCAGTGAAAAAAGAAAATCAGAAAAATATGCTCCACTCGCACAACTTAGCTGCCTGGTTGGTAATTATATACTTCGATCACAAGTACACGTCATTTTGGACATCAACATGATGTCCAAAATTTCGACTGGTAAAGTAGTATGTCTATAAGATCCAATAAAATTATAATATTTAAAACTACATTTTGAGATCAACACACATGATAACCATGTTTCCAATCCAAATATATGATATTGGCACTCAAAGGTTCTAAAATTTGACAGCATGCATGCCTAAATTGACATGATTCTGACAGGAAGGAGTAATTATTGAACTAACTGTTCCTGCTTAAAACTTAAATGATGGGGATGTTGTCTTTAAATTAGAAATACTACGCTGCAGTGCACACAGCATGGATCCATTTTCAGTGTAAACAATAAAAAACGGGTTGGTTCAAGCTTGTTAATTGTGGATACCTGGTACTTTTTACCATGGTGCGGATTTTACAAATGAAGGAAATACATTCCGCTGGTAGTTTAATTCCACATTTGTCCAACCAACTAAACTAAACTCATGGAAACATATATCAAAATGAAAAAAGTCCATTTTACTCCCCCAAACAATTCAGTTTGTCTGTTTCACACCCTAAACAAAATGATGGTTCACTTTACCCCCCCCCCAAACTATTCTATTCGGTGCAAAATACACCTAATTGAGGTTTCTCTTTTCTGTTTCTCAGCCTACAAGTGGAATTTGAATCTCAAATTCTGCATTATGACAAGTCTCACGACAACCTATGTTAAAATAATTATGACATATTTTTTTATACCATTTACGTAGTTTAATTGCAATTACCCTTATATGCATACAAATATGATATAAAAAATAATTAAAAATTATTTTAACACAGGTTATTGTGAAAACTATCATCATGCAAAATTTGAGCTTCAAATTCTACTTGTAGGCCGAAAAACAAAAAAGACAAACTTCGATAAGGTGTATATTGCACCAAATGGAATTGTTTGGGGAGTAAAATGAGCCATTATTTTGTTTAAGGTGTAATACGGATAAACTGAATTGTTTAGGGGAGCAAAATGGACTTTTCCTATCAAAATTATGCAGTAAAATTTTCACTTGACAGAATAATCTATTTTCAGATGCACATGATTCTGCAATTCCAAAGAAGCATTTGCGCAATCATCACTCAGTGCAAAAATGTACAAAGAGGAAATGCTATCAGAAAGTAATACCTGCACATTGCCAATAAGGAGTGCAAACAAAACTAAACCCGATGCCGAGACAAAGACAGCAAACAGATTCTCCGATGTATCAGTGCTTGTTTTCAAGTTCTGGCCAAGGGAACTGAAATAGATAAACCATAGACATAATTTTAAGCTCTAAGCCAGTGTTCTTCAGTGGGAAGTAAACTATAAGTCTTTTTTTTCTTAAAAAAACAAACCTTAGAGATTGCAACCCCCACCAAAAGCAGTAGAATAGTTTTTCAAAAAAACTTGTTGGTTCTATATAGCCAGAAACATTCTTGATAGCTGGTATAAAAATTCCAAAGATCCGGTCTACAGCCTCAGTGCCATTTGTAGGGCACTCATTTTGCAGGAAAGTATTATTTGCATATGCATTACTCCTACAATATAAAGATTTCGGATTGCATCCAGCTTGTCCCTGACAAGCTTTCCTCCAACAGATATCCGCTCGTTGAATTGAAAGAATATACCAAAGAGCTCCAAAGCCCTGTAAAAAGTTAAAGCTTCAGTTCATAATATCTTAACGATGCACAAAGAAATCGTGTGAATTGATTGTACTTTATCTGGATGTTAGCCATTAATATGTGAAGGCAAACAAACTTCTCTATATACTATGAAGTGCTCCAGTATTGTATTGCTTAGTGAACCACTACTTGCTGGTATAAAATGCTGAACATCCATATAATCAGCATTCCCAAATTGTGATAAGAGATGTTGCCTTGAAAAAACAAAAGCACAACTATGTATGCCGGTGTTTTTTTATAACATCATGATGAGTTACAGTAATTTCAATTACTTCTCTAATTCATTTCCTGACAGATTCTGCTTCAGAATGCAACCAGTATAAATACGATTTAGCACTGTAACACTTAACTCTGGTCTTTTGCTTAATGCAAGTGGGACCGGGGCCTTTGGCCCTTAATTCTAAAAAAAAAGTATAAATACGATTCATGGTTAGCAACTGATCCTGGCTCAGTTGGTGTGAGGTTGGTTGTACACCTGCACCAGCCAAGTTGAGTCATCTACTCTTCTTTGGCTGAAATTTCGGTGCCTATTCTCCTCTTAGTGCAACATTACTTAGTACCAAATAGGTGAACGCTTCTCATATTTATCACTGCCCAATAACATATTTTTATAGACGATGATATATTATTATTGCAGCGACAAATATACAATGTGTTCGATAATATGCTCTTTCATATTTCAATCATGAGGCATTGTTGGAGCAGACTGCTATGAAGGGTCAAGTTATCAGATTATAACTGTCACAAATCTAGTGGAATAAAAGACTAAGGATACATGTTTCGCTGTCATTGTTTTTAGGGGGGGATAACAGCAAATACTGCAGTACAACCAAGAATAATATCTCAAAAATCACAGGTACAGAATTATTGTCAAAGATAGCTCGTTGATTTACAATTTATTACAAAGAAAGAAGATACGCTAAATAGACCAGCAAACTTCAGGAAGCATTTGGAATTGAAAGTGGTTCATTAACTAATTTTAGTGGGCAAAATGGCTATAAAAACTTCCTTTCATCTTACTAATAATGAGTTCAGGGGACTTACATGACTAGCGAGCATATAAATTAAAAGGTTGAAAGCAGCGCCAGCCCATGCTGTCTCCGTAATTATACCCGCTGATCTCGTGATTTGGAGGTAAAGTGGTATTATTCGGAGCAGTCGAGGCACATATTGACATATAATTATAACCAATAATATATTTTTTGCCTTCATAATTTCGGAATCTTGTAGATGGGGCAGCACAGCCAACACAAACACCTGATAATGAAAACAAAGATCTTCCACATTATTTCATCATTTTATAGGGGAATTATTTCATCATTTTAAATATCCAACTTCAAGTAAGGTCATGTTCAGGACAGCTATAGCTATTGGATCCAGGCAGGAATGATAAAATAAAGTGGTTTAAACCTCTGTTTTTATTACAAAACGAAAAAAAGATGGCTTAACCAAATACCCACAGTGTGTTCCCATCTCCAGCGTCAGTTCTAGGAGCTGTTAAGGTTGTTGAAGCAAAGCATGTCAAAGGTAAATAGTGTACTTTGAACGGATCCGAACTGAAATAAGAAAATAAAAGGCAAAATTTTAGTAGCTAAGTCCTTTTGGACTCTTGCACGTGAATTAAGGTAGGTGATATGATAACCCTATTTTCCATCAATTATGCTACAATAAAGGTGGGTGTCAAAGTTATCGGAATTATGGTGCATTTAAGTAGGGAAAAACAGGGCAAACAAAATCATGAAGCGCGTTGGAGTTGTTATAGTAGACATAGTTTTATCTGTAGAATTCGAATAACAGCTAGGTGGCCTTCTATATGGAATCAGAGGGACTAACAGATGGCTCAATAACAATCGGTTAATCAAGTAGATTGCAGATCAAATACCTGAGGAAGGGGTAGAACAGCTAAGACATCGACCAGAAAATATGTTGATAGATACCGCTTTCCTATCGCAAATGTATCCTCAACCAAGACACCTCGACCAAATACTCTAGAAGAAGGAGCGATGAAGCCTGTTCTGAACTGAAATTTCATATGAAGTAAATAGAAGGCATCTGTAAAAAAGCGCAGGATGCTTGCGGCCTTTTCCAAGTTCTGATCCAAATACAGGCAATTATTCCCCCCATCAATTACTGGGATATATAAGAACAATGGATCCACAAAAACTGAAACAAGACATGATATCACGAATATCTTGTTCCACTTCTGCAAGAATGGCTCTTGAGGATCAAGTACTCTTGTCTTGGACTTCCTTTCCTCAGATGCTGATTTGTTTAGAGTTTCAGGATTTGAAGAATTCGCAAGGAATGAAAAGGCACCTGCAGTTGTATCTTTTAGCAGGCCAAAGACGGTATTCCCTCTTTCCGAAGCTACCGTATCCGAACCAACAGATTGTACTGATCTCCAGTCCTGAAACCTGGGAACACACAAAAACAGCAGGGAAAAGAATAGTACTAAGAACATGTGAACTTTCCACAAACAATAGGATGAAGCCGACACTGTACATTTCCAACAAAGCAGGGTTTTATTTAAAGTGAGTTGGTATTTCCAAAATACGACCAATCATCAACATATTCTTGACACATTCCAAATATAAGGAACTTAAGAATTTACGTATCATGATAATTGTGTATGTAATGTACAAGGAGAGGGTAGAACAAGACTCTGACCTCACATATTTGTCCTCCCGGGCCGCCATTGCTTCCTAGCAAGGCGAGGGAAACACACGGCCAGCAAGGCGTGAGCAGCTGGTCAAAGCATCAAACTGTGCAGTGATGGCATCAAACTCCCTGAAAACTGGTCACCTCAGCAGCAACATCGAAGCATCAAACTCCCTGAAAAGCACCGGCCACAAAAGTACAGGATCCCTGGAAAGGCACGGAGAGCAAATCCATCATTGCACTGTGTAATATTCCCGGTAGCTGGCTATCAAGAGAAATGGATAAATTTCCTCAGGCCAAGGCACGGCGGGGAGAAATGGTCAGCGGACCAACAGGAGCAGGAACTAGGCTAATTCGATTGATCAACAAGAGCTGGGTTACTACGATTGAGACGTAGGTGGCATCGCAATTCCATCATGTGCGCTAACGGCAGCCCGCAGAACTAAGATTTGGCGGTTCGTATGTATGAAGGAACAGCAAAGACTTCCGCCGGAATGCGACAGCAGTACCGGAACCCAGCAACTCCCGACCACGACTAGCTCCACTCCACTCCTAAATCGCGTAGAGAAGATGAGAGAATGTTAGAACTTCCAAGTCCCCGATCCGTTGACAAGCCAAGCAAGCCGACACACCAGCACAGCGGCGACCTCCCTACTCGCTGCGCGCACCACGGGGGAGACCCCCAATTAGCAACTACGCAGCAGCTCCGGAAGCGGAACCGCGCCACGGCACGCGCGGGCGGAGCCCGCGCCGCCACGGGATCAGGACGGGAGCAGCCGGCCGGAGACGGATCCGAACTGCGCCGCGCTGAGCGGGAACAGAAAGGTGGATCGGCGGCAGATCGAGCTTACCTGGGAGGGAGGGCGCAGCGCTTCGAGGAGCGGACGGAGGCAGAGCTCGCGGGCAGGCGGGAGGGCGAGGAAGGCGAAGAAGCGAGGCGGTTGCCGCGGGGCGGAGTCGGAGGAACGGCTGGCTCGATCGTGCATGCCGGGGACGCGGTCGTCGCGTGTGTGTTGGACTCTAGCTCGACCAGGCCCAGTTGGCATCGGCCGTTGCCGGGGAGGTCAGGGAAGTCCACAAGGCCACTGTAATTCTGGTCAGGGATCACCACTTAAACGATAACAATACGGTATACGTCATTCAACTTCCAGCTAAGAAATTATTGTGCGAACAATCCAAGTACCGACTCAACACGACCGTATGATCAGTACTGAGGGAATGACAAGTGAAACTTTGTTGTAATTGCTCGGTTAATTAGATTGGGCAATTGGATTGCAAACGGAGCATTTCGCATCCTACTCTTATTAATGCATCCAAAAAGAACACATTCCAACTCTTGCATCTCATATAGCCGTAGGGGCTGTTCGGCAGGCTGCTTTACTGTAGCAGCTGCTGAAGAAATAACTGCGAACACTGTAGCGGCTGCTGAAGAAATAACTGCGAACATTGTAGCGGCTGATAAGCAGCAGGCCAAGCGAACAAGCTGGTAATTTCATACTTATATTTAGAATCTTACAGTGACATGAAAAAGTAGAACATCAAGTAAATTTAGTATAGATAACTTGATTTTAATTAACGACCAAACAACAAGTATGTTTAAGATGCAAACAATACAAAGCAAGCTATGCGTGACAGTGAAGCACAACAAAAAGAAAACAGAAGTAGTTATCATAGATGATGTACCTTGTTCGCTCGTGCCCAAACTATTTGCTACTTTGCTATTTTTAGCCTTATGATATTTAGACTTCCTCTTTTTTGAGAGTACCTAACACATCTTTTGTGTGTATGTGTCATTTTTTTGCGAGTTATTAAGATGTTAATAAGAACATTTCCAGTATCATGTGCTAAGATTTTTGTTTGGCTCGCAATGAATAGTGTGGGAGCAAACAAAAAAGTCATGCCGCATCACATGACTCGGTCGAACTCTACTTTAACCCCCAATTGAATTAGATGAAAAATATAGTTACTAATTTTGAAAGTTTGATCAAAATAATCAAAGACATTTTACTTATAAAAAGAAGATATGGTGTGACTGCATGTAACGTATTAGACACAACATTGTTTTTTAATAGATAGAGTGAGCAGTATAATTTATCTTTTCCTTGACAATGGTAAGCTTTGGTAAAAAGCAACATTAGCATAATTTCCTCTTACTCTCCTATTTGTCCGCTTAAACTTGGGTGACTAATACAACATTTAATTTCCAATTTACTTTCTTTGATTTTTAACCGATGATGATGTTGGTTTTTAACTGCTAAGAAGAGGCACTGATCTACCATTTAAAAAAAATCAGAGGAAGTAGTATTATTCTATTAACGTTAATTTCCCTTTCTTGTCTCAGCCTACGGTGGCTTTATGTTTGAATTGATTGGACAAGTGGATCTCCAGCTAGATACAACAGAGACAAGCAATTATTTTGGACGCAATATATTTTTTTTCTCTTTTTGCCTATTCTAGGCATTGGTCTGTGTAAGAAACGAATTTGAAATACTCTAACATGAAAACTAACAATAAAAATCCTTGAAAACCGGTGCCTTTTCTAGCGGGGAGGAGGCAGGGCGCAGAGGAATCTGGCACCGGCCACGACGTCCCCTCCCGCCGCTTCCTCCTCCCTGCCCTCCCTTTCCCCAGATCCGAAGCCATTAAACCAGCGGATCTCGCCTCGGGCAGAGGGAGGTGGGAGAGGGGGAGCCATCGGAGCCATAGCCATGAGATGGTATGCATCGGTAGCCTCCTGAGGGCGCTGGTGCTGCGTGCGGCGGCGGCTGGGGCCGGCGGCAAGCGCCGGGGGCCCAGGATCCTCTGCGCCCGCGCGGCGGATGTGCGCGTGACCCCCCGGCACGGGTGGCGCGGGTTCCGGGCGGTCGCGGGCGCCAGGGGCAGGATGATGCTGGACTCCTCTGACTCGGCCGCTGCCGCGGCGGCGGTGGAGGTCGGCGCGGGGTCGGGGCAGCTGCAGCCGCAGCGCCGCGCGGCGGGGGCCGTGGCCCAGGCGCACGACAGCGCGTACGCCAGCGGCGGCTGGGATAGGTAATGCCGAATGCGTGCGTGTTTTTTTTTGTGCCATTTAGGTGTTGAAATGTTGTGGTGCGAAATGGAACCGGTTGGGCTGTTGCATTGAACAAACTGTGGTGGTAGCCAATAATCAAGCAGAAGAGATGATATATTCATTGGCTTGAACATCAGAACATGCAGCAAATGTGCCTTGCTTTTTTATTGCTACAAATTCAGGGCAGCCATTTGGCACCTCGATTAACTGTTCGTTGCACGCATCTAAGGGAAAATATTTTCCAAGATAGTAACAATACTTTGTCTTTTACTCTCAACTCGGACTGTCACCAAAATACGTGGTTGTCATTATTTGCAGACCTAAATAGTAGTAAGAAGGTACTGATTCTTTTTTTTTTAAAAATAATTTTTCCGTGTTGTCCTAGCACTCCAAATGATAAACCTTTGTCTCATTATATTTATTTGGTATTTGATCCTCACGCATGCCTTCACTTACGCTGTCAGTAGTCTACTTTTTTCTCACAAAGTCATGATGACAACTAAAAATCTGGCCCAGGGGTAGTTTGACTGTAAAGAACAATTCCCTTGAGGTAAAAAGAGTTTGAATCTTTGGTACATAAAATAAAAGTAGCAGTATTCTTTGCATAGCTCAGGATCAGATAATCAGATTACAAGTAATCAGAAGGACATCTTTTTTCAGCATTAGGTAGTGTTCATCCTGTTTGCGTATATTGGTGGAAACTGTTTACTTTGTGAGTTTGGTATCCATTCAAGATACATTCATACAACTAATTTTTGTTGTAGAATAACTGCGTGCATCATTGAAAAGTATTTACTTTGTGATTGATTTATCATTGGAATTCAGATTCAAATGATGTATAAACATTGAAATTATACATCCCTGCATAAAGAATACCATGGACATGGTTCTATGTTATAGCTGCTGATACCCTCTTTACGAGACTCTTGGGTTTTTGCACAATTCCTAACATGGTGTAAACTAAATTGCGACAGAGAAGATGGTAAACTGAGATGTGGCTATTCAAGTTTTAGAGGGAAGAGAGCTACTATGGAAGACTTCTATGATGTAAAACTAACTGAAATCGATGGACAACCTGTTAGCCTGTTTGGTGTTTTTGACGGTATGGTCTCCAATCTTGCCCTATTTACTTCTATGATTCCCTTCCCACCATGTTTTTCTTTTGAAGATCTGGTGCATTAGGTCATGGAGGATCACGTGCTGCTGAGTATTTGAAGGAACACTTGTTTGAAAACCTTATGAAGCATCCTGAGTTCTTGACGGATACAAAGCTTGCCATAAGTACTTTTCCTCTGGAACTTCTCTGATCATTTTTGTGTCAACATTCTTGTCCCAGCTGCAAATGTCTATCTTCTAAACATCTTCCATTTTTGAACAAAACTAGGTGAAACATACCAGAAAACAGATACAGATTTCTTAGAATCAGAAGCAAGTGCCTTCAGGGATGATGGCTCGACAGCTTCTACTGCAGTTTTGGTTGGCGACCATCTATATGTTGCAAATGTCGGTGATTCCCGTGCTGTTATTTCAAAAGCTGGCAAAGGTATTGCATACTGGACATAGGTCTTCTAAGTAAAACTTTTTGGATCATCATCTACTTGAATAGAGAAAAAACTTCACTCTTATGTTTGCTTTCCCCCCTCAATTTTTAATAAAACCCAGTGGTAGTTTCTTAAAAAAATGTGAGTTCTAGTGCTTTAGTTGAATTGTAAATAACGACCCTCTTTGTAAACTGATGCCGTCGTACCCCAGAATGTTTCTAATTGAGCCATCTCAATGAGTGAAGATTTTTTTTTGTTTCATATTACTACTAATTTATGAAGTTATTTAATACAAGAAACCATAATTGCTTGCTGCCACATTTCTTAACTGGTCAGGAATCTAAGTTCACCAGTAAAATTTTACAGCATTCTTGACACTATATCGACATGATATACGATAATCTTGACATTCTTTCTGTTACTATGAGATGTAACCGTTTTTTTGGGGCCATATACTAGCTCGCTAGATTAAAAACCGTGATCACTCGGCATGAATATATAGGGAATTTTGTTTGATAGTGTTTTCTGTTAAGTTTATATACATTGCCCTGAAATACAGTGGTTTTTCTTTTGTAGCTGTGGCACTCTCAGATGATCACAAACCTAACAGGACTGATGAGCGAAAGAGAATTGAGAATGCTGGCGGCATTGTTATTTGGGCTGGTAAGCATATGCTCTTACTTCTTACATAATGGCATAGTTACCGTGAATCAGCTCAAGTTGATAAGGTAGGTAGCAAAATGCTTGTGGTTGGTAATCATTTCAACCTATGAAGGGTTGAATATAGTAGTTACTACGTGTCATACCAGTGTTACTGCTTCAAGCAATGATTCCATCCCACCATCACTGATTGGTTTTCGTTTCGTTTCGATTTTTTTTTTATGTATGATAACCATACCACCTTCTTGACATGGCATTTCCCCAGGTACTTGGAGGGTAGGGGGTGTACTGGCAATGTCCCGTGCATTTGGCAATCGTCTACTAAAGCCATATGTAGTGGCAGAACCTGAAATTCAGGTATATACAGAAGTAGTAATTGAGCTCCAAGATTTCTAGTCCTAATCTTGTTCATAATTTAACTAATTCTTGGTGGAAGTCAGGTTTTTTTAACCTTTTTTTTGTCATTGTGGAAATTGCTGAAAAAGTGAGAAAAGCCCTTTTCTATTGTACTTCCTGAAATTGGAAATTCGTTTCCAGTTTACCCATCTGATTTGGCATTGGAAGTGCACCAAGCTGGGCCATTTGTTGGAAGGAAACAGTAGATAACTGTGTCTAAAAAACTGCAGGAAGAACAGGTCACTGGGGACATGGAATGCCTGGTCCTCGCTAGCGATGGACTTTGGATGTTGTGGAAAACGAGGTGAGAACTCTTATAGCCGTGTTCAGCGATCATACCCTCTGCAATTGTTTTTCTGTGATATTGAATCGAAGTCTTCGTTGTTTGCTATGCGGCTCATATTCATATTTCTTGAAAAGGTCTGCTTTGCTTTTCTGCTCTCGTGTCCTATCGGTGTTTTTCATTCTCTCTCAACTCTGTAGCTATCTCACTGCCGAGTTAATTCTTTTGTTCAAAAGGAAGCTGTTTCGCTTGGGAAATCTGAAGACATGCCCGAGTCTGCAGCTCGGAAGCTGACGGAGATCGCCTACTCCAGGGGAAGCGCCGACAACATTACTTGCATCGTGGTGCAATTTCACCATGACAAAACTGCATAAGACAGACGTTTGGACCGGTTACAGAGCATACCCTGCTTCAGGCTATTTTTACCCTGCAAGCTGAGCGGGGTGTTGTTCCCCGATTTATTCTTGCTGATGTAGCAACTGCCGAGAATTGTTGCATTGATTCATTCCTGTGTAGGAAACGTTTTTGTTCCAGCAGGTGTAAGAGACACGTTTAATATGATGAGATCAGTTTGAATAAATCCACCACGTTTTTACCCGTAATAGATATCCCTTCTCTTCTAATTTATCTTTGATGTGTAAGGTAAGGTGAAAAGCAGTAAAGTGGTTTTGGCATCAATATCTCATGGGAATGGTAGCTACAATGGGAGCGCTGAGGAAACTTGCGTGCTAACAATCCCTCTGTAGGGCAGCAGGGGGTCATCACGTTCCCAAACATCCTGCATTCTCTTTTCACACTTCGCATCAGTGACACAATTCATAACCTCTCGGCTTACTCAGGCGCAGGGAGTCCCTCAGTTCACAAAGTTCGCACTCCCTCGCAGACACGACACGCACAGGACACATTGCATAACCATCTCTGGCTTACCCTCAGAAACACATTTAACAACGCGCATGTCACTACACGCAGCATCCGACGATGACCCATGACAACGCATGTCACTCGTCAAAAGCAGACCCTGACATGAACGAGACGCCCTTGCCTCCGCTGAAGAACCAGCACCGGCGACGCAGCCGCTCTACTGCGGCCTGCGGGAGGTTGAGCACCCGACGACGCCGCGTCGTTCCGGGAAGCACTGGAGCTGGGCCGAGCCAAGCCCGCGACCGCATGGCGTCCGACGAAAGCGACGGGAGTTGGGCGACCGAGCGAGAGCCAAGTGATTTGGGTGGACGGCGGATGGGCGGGACGGGGGATTTGGCGGCTCGAATTCCATTTCTTTTCTCGAGCTGCCCCTTGTTTCTTCCCTCCTTGGTCCGCCGCCGGCAGCAGCTGAAGGCGTCGCTTCCGTCGCCCATCCGCGTCACGCAGATGCAGAGCCGCTGATCCAGCCTGTGCAGTCTCCCGCCTCACGCGTGACGCTCTGCTTCAAACGCCGCCCGTCCTCAGCTGATTACAGGTACTGCTTCGTCTCCCTCACCCTGATGTTAAATCAATCAGTTAATCAATTTGTCTTGTATCATTGTGACTTGTGCGCTGCTCCGCTGCCTGCTGCTTGGCTATTGTTGTGTAAAATCAAAATATGTGTAAAGCAACATTGGTAAATCATCAGTCACCGTTAGTGTGTGATTATGCTGAACTGCTCTTTAGCACGCTCTGATCTGCACAATTTGTTGCAAACAAAGTGGCACATTAAAATGTTTAATCCGTTTACACGTGTCTTACGTGCCTAAACATAAAGAAGGTTTCGCCGCCCATTTACTGTTTACCGGATACGGCTATGTGGGGTGGGGAGTACTTATTCGAACTTATGAGCTGGTTGCATACTGGTAGATTAGAGATAGCAAATTTACACACAGATGTTTTTCATACTATCAATATCCTTCTAGGGCTGTTGGGCAGCTGAAAGTCTCAGCGGCATAATTTACTTACCTCCACCAGTGTACTCCACTAGAACAACCCCAGTGCACCACATGACACCCTCTAGTGACCCTTACATGTTACCTCTATCTACATTCTACAATCATTCAATCAGCAGCATTGCAACTTCTTCATCAAGGGGACGATTGAAATCCATATTATAAGCACACATCTACTCAGATATATAACTCCAGCAGTGACAGACCCCATTTTTGAAGTAACATATCTTCCTGCACACGAAAGAACCATGGAATATTGGAAACTATTAATTGTTTAGTGAACAACAGGGAATAAAGGTTCAGCAAAAAATGATCGATGACAGGAACTATGAATCCATGAAAAACATAGTGTATGTACTGAACAACAAATATCAAACCTTTTCAACACTAATGAGCTACCTAAAACCTGTTGATCACTACAAATGTGATTTCATACTTTCCTATAAGAAAACTGTCCGTACATTTTCAGGTACAGAAGCTACATCAAGATGGTTGTTGACAGGCAGGGAAACATAGCTTTGTACTGAATGTACAGCACATAACAAAACCAGTAAAGGTGCGTACCAGTAGTACGTAGATGAGCCTTGCAAGTATAATAGCATTTGAAATGCACAAATTTAGAGGAAATCCAGTTGACGTTATCGTCTAAGATATGCTGCTCCTCAAGTGGAATATATACTTTATAATTTCCCATCTGACACTGAAACCATATATAACGTACAAGCTGCCAATGTAGTTTGATCCATCATTTAACTTGACTCTAACAACAAAAGAAGAGTAAAGAAATAAGAACATGAAATTGTAACGATCGGAAATCATGGAATTCTAATATAGTGCGGGCGAAAGGGAAGTGTTACCTTGTTGAACTCAAGAAGCCGCGCTGGAATCATCAATAAGATATGTATACATATGGTACTGTTTCTTTTAATTTCCTGCATTCCTCATGAATCTCAGCATTGCACTTCCACACACTTAACAAGCTGAGAGCAGCTGGGAGGACCTCCTTGGGTAGTGATCTGATCCGAGGACATTCAACAAGATACAGCGACTTGAGAGAGCCAAGGTGACATAATCCTCTTGGGAGTGACTGCAGACCACTGCAACCTTGAAACCGTAGCTCCTGGAGCGAGGTGAGGGCCCTGAGCGCTTCTTCTTGATCTTCGATGAAGCCATCTGTCAGCTGATCATTCCTGAAATTCAATTTCTTCAATGTAGCCGAGAGGTTGCGGCAAAAGGGAGCAACAAGAGCCGATGAGATGCTGTCAACCTCAAGATATTCCAACTGTCGGAAGGCATCTTGAGGCAACGTTTTGGTCCTTGCTACCTCGGATAGCAAATCTGCACCAACAGAACCACAGCCATGAAGAACCAAGCTTTTGAGATTTATTGCGATGAGTGGATTGAACCCATCTGTTGTTAAATTGGTGCATCTTGATAGCTCAAGCTTAGTGAGTGACATGAGGTTTGCCAGTAAACCCATTGACTGCATGCTTGTCTCATCCTCAACACAAAGTTCCTTCAGTGAAGCAGGGAACGGGTAGATGATTTGAGCTGCTTCCTTCTTGGTCCACCGAGAGAATATCTGGCCACAATCATTTATGCTTAATGCTCGGAGCGATGTGAGTTTGCTCACTCCGCCATCCTCCACATGAAGAATCAGATTCGCCCATCCTTGGACATGGACCTTCTGCAAAGAGCTGGGTAACGGCAACTGAACGAGTATGACCTCCTCGTGGTCCACAACTGGAAGAATCACCTTCAGTTCTAAAAGGGCTACGAAACAGTTGAACAGATTTGACATTGACAGTCCACTCAGAGGAACTTGCCAGAGTTCAAGAATTTGAACGGAGTGGAGCACAACTCCATGATCCAGTCCTCTGAAAACTGTGCCTTCACAGTTTTTAACCGTTAGCTTTCTAAGAGTTTTTAGACTTTGGAGGTCTGATAATGATACATTTGCCACGTTTTCAATCTGAATCTTCTCCAATTTTCCCAGATTCTGAAAAACAATATCACCACTGTACCCCCTAATCCATAAGCTAGTGTTTTCATTCAAAACAAACTGGTTGTTGACATAAACTGTACGCATAGAAGTGTGAGGAAATGGAGGAAGAGGCAGCTTTGGGCATCTTTCGATGTCAAGTCTCCACAGATTAGGGGTGTTTATATTCTGTGTATATGAGCTGAAGCAATCCAAAATAGACAGAACGGTCAGGTTGGGACAGTTCATGCAGATGATCCATTCCAGTCTGGGAAACAAATGATGATCAGGATCCTCGACCCACTCAACAAGTTCAGGCATGTGTCTAAATGAAATTCTCTCCAGGTGTGCACAGAAGCCAAGTTTTAACTGACGCAAGCCAGTCACTTTACTCAATGAGAGTACCCTCAGACACCGTATCAGCCCAAAACGTGGAAGATTGGCCCAGGATACACCCTCTAGACTAAGCAGCTCCAAATTTTTAGTTATTATGTCTCCGCATAACCAACTAGGACCAAAGGATCCACCCGGATTAACAATGTAAAGCTCTCGAAGGTTAGAGTTTGGTTGAAGACCCTCTAGAACTTCAATACCTCCAGACAGCTGATCTCTGCTCCAAACTAAGCTCAACGTATGAATATTCCTTTTATCCATCAATCTAGCTTCCTTTGCTTCTTCAGCGGTACTCACATTTTCAAGATTACATATGGAGAGAGCTCCTCCAAGCTCAGTCAGGCTTCCCAACTCATTCACCTCAAATCCAACTCTCTCTTTCTTAACAATGAATTTCTTCAACTCCTGTAAATGCTTCATCCTCCCAACCCGAGGAACACTGGAATGCAATTCTGGATCTCGATTATCGGAAAGGAAGTGGCGTAAATTTACAAGGCGGCTGATGTTTTTAGGAACATCTATACAACCTTTCCAATGTCTTAGATCAAGGAATTGCAAGTGGTAGAATCGAGAAAGTGAGATAGGTAAGGGTATTGATGTGCCAGGGGGTGAACTGATTTTAAGAAAGCGAAGATGGAGCAGGTTCGAAAAATTATTTGGCAAGGATTCAACGGACATCAGATATAAAAAGAGAACTCGAAGATCTTTCATTTCATGAAATATATCTTTCAGAATCAGATTACCGATGCTTGGCCTATTTGTTTCAAAAATCATCAAAGTCTGCAATTTTTCAACATCTAGTGCCCCCTTTAACTTAACCATTTCTTGTTTTAAGTCGTTGCTAAAGTCATCCACCAATGTGATAGAAAGGTGGCGGATAGATGGTGGGATCCCATCAGCTGTCAACAACCTAGAACAATTTATATTGATGCATTCCTGTGATGACACGTTACGTGCCAGCTCATGGAAGAGATCGTGCATTACATAGTATGCACGTGGGTTCCCAACGTTTTGATCTGCCCCTGTCATTAGAAAACCATTGCTCACTAGTTCACCCAAAATCTTTGATCCTTTATCTTCGATGGTATTACCACCAACAGAATCCAGGATACCTAAAGCATCCCAGAAGTTTGATATCTCTAACTTGTCGAACTTATGGTCTTCAGGGAAAAGGGAGCAATAAGCGAAGCATTTTTTAAGGCGGAAAGGAAGGTAGTCGTAGCTAATTCTTAGGGCTGGCATGATGTCATCCTCATTTGTTTGGTTTAACCATTCTTCCTTTTCAAGGATCCGGTTCCAATGTTCCTGGGAGCTGTCCTTCGCCAGTAACCGACCAACTGTTTTTGCAGCTAGAGGAGATCGTTTCAGCTTGCCTGCAATATTTCTTGCGATGTTTGTCAGATCATCTTTGGCATGCCCATATCTGAGTCCACCAAAAACACATTGCTCAAAAAACAGCCAAAACTGTTCAGAGTCCAGGCCATGAAGGTTAATTTGCTTTCCTCCTTTTGTCACCATGTCAGCAATTCTTGGGAATCTAGTTGTGGGGATGATAATGCTTCCTTTGGTGTCAACCTTTGCAAAAGGAGCTATCAAGGTGTTCCACTCGCTCAGACTGTTACAAGTCCATACGTCGTCCAGCACAATCAAGAATCTTTTGGCCTTCAATTTCATTGCAATGCATTCTTGTAGCTGGTTGAGATTAATTGCACTGTGTGGTCCACTGATGCCTCCATCTATGGAGCAAAGGATTTCATTTGTGAGCTTGTGCACATCGAAATAATTTGATACGCATACCCAGATTCTGACATCAAAGTGTTCAACTAGCTGTTCATGACAGTAAAGGTGCTGGGTGAACGTGGTCTTCCCAATTCCTCCTGAACCAACAACAGGGAGAACGGACAGAGTTTCACGCTGGACTTGGCCACTGAAAATGTCTTGTAGAGTGTTGACGGTAAAATGTGTGTTCTACCGCTCGCACACGCGGCCTGAGAGATTTGCTTAACTCTGTTCAGCGCCAAAAACTTGGAACGCGGTGAATTCCGGAGCGTGCCAGTCGATTTTCCCTGCAAATCGACAAAGACAAGAAGCGTGTAAAATTCCCGGACTATCGGCCCCGGACAGGCCGATGCGTAACCGCAGCCGATGTTAGTGGATAAAAATATAATCGAATAAGCACTCGGCTGACGGCTAGAAACGAATCGACATGTCGCAACAGTAAATACTCGCACGATAAATAAAGCAAAGCATGCATCAGAATCGGCAATCGGCAAAGCATGCAATCGGCAAAATCTATCGGCAAGTAGCACAGTAAGGTAGATCGACAATCGACAAAAGGAGGCTCAGACTATGCTTGAACAGGAGCAATGAGATATTTAAAGGCACGCAAGCATAGATCTGAACGTGGTAAGCAATCGGCTAAACACCCCGAAAGAACGATTAAACCAGTAACCACTAATTATACCCATAATCTGACAATCGCTTCACCGAGGACACGTCAACTAAGTGAAGTAGAACAGGACACGTCAAACTGCTCTACACGATCGGCAGATACAAATATAATCGGCAACTACCGGTCCCAGGTACTCAGTAAACTAGATCTGACCCTTAGCAACTGTTTCGCCGAGGACACGTCAACTAAGCGAAGCAGACAGGACAAGTCAAACTGCCTACCCAATCACCAAGAGCAGATCTAATCGACAAAATACCTTAACCGTGACTCGAGTAACCAGATCAAACAGAAATCGACATCAGCAATCGGCAACAAGGCTGCGGCGAGGACAAGTCAACTAACCGCAACAAAGAATTGGACCAGGTCTTAAACAATTCCATGCAGTCGACGCACAATGTAAACCCTAGATTGATCTAAATTACCGGATAACTAGCAGCCACATCAGTCTTAATCATGGACAAGTCGACATAATCAGATCGATGCGCTTACCTGACGAGATCCAGTCGAGCCGGAGCCCCGATGGACGCCGGTGACGAAAAAACCCGTCGAGAAATTGTGGCGATGCGCCGAAAGGTTGATTGTATTGGTTGTTTTTGATTACAAGCACCTGGGTTTATATTTATACACCCGAGGCGAGAGTCCGATTTGGACTTAAACATGACTCCTATTTGACCACAACTCGGTCAATCCTTTCTTAATCTAGAAAAGGAAAAGAAATTAAAAAAGGAAAACGGACCCACACGCACACGCGCACATTTTTCTTCGGCTTCATGATCTCCGGTGGGCCACTACTTCGCACAAAATCCTTTTCCACCCGGCGCGCACCCTGCCATCTACTGACAATGGGCCCTGGGCCAAAATCTGGTGTCAACACATGCCCCCCAAGCCGGGGTATGGAATCTCCATGCGCCGGATTGTTTTCCCCATTTCTCGCGCCTCCTCGATCTTCGTACCGTACTCAACATACCTGCAGTGCCCCTTCGTATCTCGCGCCGCCTGCAGCACGTCCCATCTTATAAATAGATGCCATCTACTACACCTATCCTTCTTCCTCCTTTCGCCGGCGCGACCCTTTATCTCCTCATTCTCTCTCCTCGTCTCGCTGCCGGCGACCAATCTCCTCGGAAGACCAAGAAACGAAAACTTCACAAGATTTCTCGCATCTTCATCGCAATGGCGCAACCTACTGCTTCCTCCACTGCTGTTCCCAAGGTATCAATCTCTCGCTCCATTCTTGTTCTTGAGCTAGGATAGGGTTGTTTGTTCTTGCGGCACTACAGATCCCTTCATTTATAAGCCATCCCCATACTTCTTTAGACTCTTGGCTTGATTAGATTCATTTTCATTGTTTCTAGGAACTGCGAAACCAGATCTTGATTCCTACAGAGCTCGCCACTCATCGCTTCTTGGGTCCTATGGGCGATCCAGATCCAGTAACTTTTATTTGCAGCGAAACCCTTAGAATGCCCTTCAAGAGATCACCAGTAGTACTAGGGACATGGGTAGGCAGCTTCAGATCATGGCCCACCGAGATCCAAGGCTGGCGTGAATGGTTCCTTAGAGTGAAGGCTGCGAAATCGGCAATATGGGCAACTGTTGGCATAGATCACTGCTTAGAACTCACCCTTGCCGACATGAAGAAGAATGAACCGATGCTATCGGCATCCTGCTACTTCTGGTCTGATGCACTGAATGCTTTCCTTTTCGGCCATGGACCAATGACTCCAACCCTTATGGATGTCAAGATGCTTACTGATCTGGATATAACCACTAATGCAAGCCTCCAGAGTTTGAAAGTCAAGCCATCACATAAGCTTGATGCCAGAGACATCGGCGGATGGAAGAAATATATCACCACCTTCCGGAAAACAGGACCAGTGACAGACAAAGAACATGCCGCTTTTCTGATGATGTGGCTTGAACACTTCTTCTTCTGCGGAGCCCAACTCGGTCCCGTATCCAATATGCAGAACTTAGCAGAAAGATTGGCAGCTGGCACTGAAATGCCTATCGGCAAATTCCTGCTTGGTGCCCTTTACTCTTCGCTTCATCAGGTTGCCGAGAAGCTCTGGCAGGACACCCCAATCGGCAATATTGGTGGTCCATGGTGGTTCCTTCAGATGTGGCTCACCCTGCACTTCCGCAAAGCTATGCAACTTCAAGACTTGTATTTATACAAGTTTCCAACCCCCGGTCAGGCTGGACGCCGATGCACTTCACTAGGAGAAGCTTTAGTATCGATAGATGGAGTCAGAATGACTGCCGATCTCTTGGCTTCATACTTTAAGGCTTTCTACAGAGGCATCAACGAAGGTCATCTTGACTGGTTTCCATATGGAAGCTCTGACATCATGGATCATTTTGAGATTCCTTTTACCTTCCGGGCTGACAATCCTCTCCAGAACGAAATATCTGCAAACATCTTCGTGACCTGCATCAAGCCTTGCATTTTGCCGACAGGATTGAACGCAACAGGTCACCAGAAACCGTCATATGAATTCTACAATCCTTCATTCGCTGCAAGACAAATGGGTCTCGGCCAAATTCCTCCTAGTCTCTTCTATGCCGATAAGGTCAAAGCTCGTGCCGCTATCGAATCGACTCTGGAGTATTCATGGCTATTCGGTTTGACTGAGAATCTACCCCTCGGCCATATCGACAATATTGCATTGGCGGCTTCTTGCACAAGGCTCTTCAGGCAATGGTGGGCAGAATGGTCCAAACACCTCCAATGCGCCAACACAGCATCCTTCATCTCCAATCTTCCGCTTCCCGAACCAATAGGAGAGGTAACCGATCCCAATTTCCATCATTTTCTTTCATCGACAAATCTTTAACTGCAGCTTTTATTTTGCAGTCTGACACTGAGGATGCTCCCACCGAAAGCAACAGCGGAATCGGCATTGTGTACGTGGCTGCACATCCAGATCCCGTCATCGGTTCTGATGCACCAACACCGGCTCAATTTCTCAAAGGCCAATCTTCTAGAACAAAGCGTCAAGGCCCTCGCTTCAAGGTCCCAGCAAAACGTCACAAGGCCCTCCTGAAACAACCAAGCTCTGCGCCAACTCCTCCTAGCAGCCCGGTAACTATTCTCATATATAATTGCTTCATATTGAACAAATCCCAATATCTAACCTTTGTTTCAATTTCCAGGGCCATTCTGAAGGAGATTACGAAGAAACTGAAGCCCATTCTCCTGAAGGCCATGCTGAAGAAACTGAAGTCCGCATTGATACCGATGCTGAAACTGCTCAAGCACCAGCGGCCACCACTGTCCCACAAGAAATCGGCATCGAGACGCAACCCACTCTGGCTTCGGAGGAAGGCACAGCCTTAGAAGACAACATTGAAACTCAGCCACAGGTTTGTCCTTGAAACTTGTCCATCGGCATCTATATCTTTACTGACTTCACATTTGGTTAGATGCAGGAGCAAAGGGAAGAAGAATCGACAAATCTCTCTGTTGATGAACCTGGAACTTCCCAAGCAGTTCCTACGCAGAACATACCAAGAGGCCACTTCTCAGATCCTGGAGCATCTTCTTCTCAGGCTGTTTCCATTGAAGCTGATGTTGATTTATCCGAGGTAATAAATGTCGATTTGTTCTCTTCATCAATTTGTTTTCTAATCATTTTTCGTACTTGCAGGCACGTGTGGTAGAGCCAATCGTCGCAATGCATCATCGGCAACCACTGCCAATCGACATTCGCAATGAACTGGTCGAGCTGGAGAAAAGACTTGACTTTGCCACCACCGAAGATCTTACTCGCAATGCAAGTCCAATCCGTGCTAGATTTGAAGTGATCCAAAATCGCCTTCCAAGGGACTTGAGAGTTGCCCTCCATCCAGTGGCCTATATGGAGTTCCGGCGTCTTGACTATGAACAAGCTCAGGAAAATGTCAACCGCCGATCCCATCAACGTCAACTCGTCTTGTCAGCAGAGAAAGCTCTTGAGCTCTCACAGCAAGAATTGGAGAAATACAACTCCATGAAGCAGCAGCTAACAGAAGAGGAGAATCGGCTGACTCAGTTGAAGAAAGAAGCTGAAGACTTGAGAGCAGCTCTGCAGGCTAAAGAACAAGAAGTATCGGCATCGGCAGAAACCATTGCCAAGATTAATGCCTCCATGCTTCAACAAAAAGATTCGCTCAATGCCTCCATTGAAGCTTCACAACGCGCTTGGGCATCCGTGCCTGCAGAGATTGAATCTGATGACAATGACAACTACGTTTTGGCCGAGATTGATCAGCTTCGCATACATGCACTAGATGTACTCCGTGATTATCTGTACCCTCGTAGTGTATGAACTTGTAATCATCAAACAATGTCTTCCGATCTCTGTAATATATATATATTCCTTTTATGTATTTTCCCTAAGGGCGATACCATTAGCATCGGCCATCTTAAAGGCGACGCTCTTAACGTCGGCTCCGATAAAACTCAACCGAACACTTCAAAGATAAATACTTTGCACTAAGCGCTCGGCTAAATTTCATCTCTTGCGTCGATCGGCTGATTGTCGATTGCACTCTTTTCTTCTTATCAACCGATCAACGTCCAAATCTGATAACTGCTACAGCAACCGTGGAGTTGCCGATCCTTCAGTGATGCAAACACCTTCATCGGTAACATCCAATGCTTCACCTTCCCAGTAAGTTCCTGATATGCACGGCAAGTTTTCCACCATCATCGGCAAAAAGTCTGCAGTAGCCACACTTACCGATCTATCAGCTTGAATAGTCTCCACCTCGTCGCCGATCCACTGGATAAGGAGCTGATGCATCGTGGAAGGGATACAGCAATTAGCATGAATCCAATCCCTACCCAGCAATACAGCGTACGAACCTTTGCCTTCAATTACAAAGAACGTCGTTGGCAAAGTCTTGCTTCCGATAGTGACTTCGACATTAGTGACTCCTTTGACTTCAGAGCTCCTGCCCCCATAGTCCCTTAACGTCATGTTGGTCTTAGTCAGCTCTTCAGGCAGTTTGCCGATCTTCCTGTACGTTGCCATCGGCAAAACATTGACAGCAGCACCACCATCGACCATCATCTTGCTCATCGGCTTGCCATTGATGAAACCATTGAGGTACAGAGCCCTCAGATGGAGATGATCAACACCAGACGGCTTCTCGAACACTGCCTGCCGTGGACCCAATAACAACTCGGCAGAAGCTTCTTCTTCCGACTCATTAATGTCCAAAGAACTAAATTCTCGCGGCAGCATAAATACCATATTGACAGGAGCTTCAACTTCATGTATTTGAGATTTGACTTTTGGTCTCCATACCTTTTTTGACTTGGGCCCCTTATCATGATCATCTTCCTGGTTCACATCCTTGTTCAGCTCCCGGCAACGTGCCCTCTGTACTCTTCTCTTCTGAGTCTTGGTAAAAATACCACTCGGACACCATTGGCCTTCTTCTGTGAATTCGCCCTGGTCTTCTTCATAATCTTCAACTTGATTGACAGGACCAAGTCTTTCATGCACAGAAACCCTTGATGCTGGTTTCTTCATAGGACCTCGGCTTGAAGAACCAACTTCCCTGTACAAATCTCCAGATCTTCTGCTACAGCCTGGGCAACCTTCAATTGATGGCAGCTTCATACCCTGCTCCCAACAGTACTGGAAGAACGGACAGTTCCAGTGTGGATCGAAGTCATCATCACTAATCCTCTTGTCTTCCCTCTCTCTTTTCTTGAGTATTTGCCGATCAATCCAGCAGATCCACCGATCATGTTGACTGGAAAAGGATGCCCATCAATCTTCATCGGCTTCTGACCAGAGAATTTAATGCGATCACTCTCAATTGCCGATTGGATCTGTTGCCTGAATACTTTGCACTCATTGGTGTGATGAGAGGGAGTATTATGCCACTTGCACCACTTGATCTTCTTCAACTCCTCAGCTGGAGGCAACGTGTGATTAGGTGGGAGTTGAATAAGCTTCTCTTGTAGCAGTAGATCGAATATCTTGTCGGCTTTGTTGATGTCAAAGTCATACTTCTTTTCTTCTTCCTTCTGCTTGACCCACGGACAGAGAACAGTCTTCTTGTTCCTGGTCCACTCAGCAAGAGCAACTTCAGCGTCGTCATCAGAATCAGAAGAATAATCAGCATAAGCCGCCTGAAACTGTCTGCCACGTGTATTCTGGACGCGCCCTTCATGAATCGACGCCTTCTGAAAGAGTTGTGCCAAGCCATCGACTTCTTGAGGGGCAAACTTGTCTCTGATCTGAGGCAGCAAACCTTGATAAGCAATCTCAGCCATTTGCCGATCCGTCAGATTCAGGTTATAGCACCTGCCACGGATGACTCTGAACCTTTGGACAAAATCGGCAACTGACTCTCCAGCCTTCTGACGAACAGCTGTCAAATCTGATACGCTCAGCTCTGCCATGCCAGTGAAGAAATAAGAGTGGAATTTCTTCTCCAAATCGGCCCAATTCCGCACGGATCCCGCAGGGAGGGAGGTGAACCATGAGAATGCCGATCCAGATAATGACAGAGGAAACAATCGGACCTTCAATGCATCTTGTGCCGATGCCTCTCCCAACTGTGCCAAATATCGGCTGATGTGCTCCACTGTAGAGACATTATCTTGTCCAGAAAATTTGCCAAACTCTGGCAACTTGTATCGATGTGGTAAGGCAACTTGTTCCATCCACTCTGGATATGGACGTCGATACATGAAGTTCTGCTCCTTGGGCTTGAGATCAAACTGCTCCTTCATGACTTCAGCCAACCTGGCAACTATATCTTCTGATGAATTCTGCACTTGCCCCCCAGCCATCTGAGACGATGGCTGCGGTTGTGACTGAACCTGAGCAGGTTGCTCCTTGTAGTGTTCGCTGTAATCTGCCACTCTGTGATAGCCTTGCGGTATCTCCTGGTTGAACAGTGCAGGATTGACATTGGGAGCTAAATGGTATCTTGTCTGAGGAGTTTGACTAATCCTTGGCTCAGGAGTTGTACCACCTGCTTCTTTCTGCGTGGACAACGGCGCATCAATAAGACTTGGCGCCGATACCCGGGCAGTCCCTGCAGCCAAAGCTTGAGCACTTGTAGACCACAACTCTGGTGGCATGCCATATGGTTGCCTTTGCTGACCAGCAGCGCTTGTCTCTTCTTGAACCGTGGATTGACCACCAGGAGGTGCAGGACGTACTGGTGTAGCAGTTGGTAAAGTAAATGCTGGCCCCATGAATCCAGAATCAAACTGCAAGGTCCCATCAGCAAATGCCTTGAGCATGTTGTACAGAGTGTTAACAAGCACCCCTGACTGGTTAATGAAAGCCTTGTGAACCGCAGTATTCACGACTTCATCCAACAGAGCTTGATCTGGCATCTTCGCAGCTTTGATTGTAGCCAATTCTTCTGCTCTCATCACCACTGGTGAAGCCAATACTGCTGTAATCTTGCCACGTGTCATCTTGATGGTCTCAAAGTACTTCACTTGGCAATCATACAGATAACTCTGATATGCCTTTTTCTGATCCAAAGACATTTTCTCCCAAGCATTGAGCTCATTGTTGCCAGTGACTTCAGAAGAATCTTTATCATCTCGAACAAACGGAGCAGGAATCATGATCTTGTGGCCCTTTGCATCGACGAGCAAAGTACCATCATCAGCAACAGCTTGAACGAACGCCATCTGCTTCGAAGAACTTGATCTGTCCCACTGGGCGTGCCAAAAAGTGTGTTGACGGTAAAATGTGTGTTCTACCGCTCGCACACGCGGCCTGAGAGATTTGCTTAACTCTGTTCAGCGCCAAAAACTTGGAACGCGGTGAATTCCGGAGCGTGCCAGTCGATTTTCCCTGCAAATCGACAAAGACAAGAAGCGTGTAAAATTCCCGGACTATCGGCCCCGGACAGGCCGATGCGTAACCGCAGCCGATGTTAGTGGATAAAAATATAATCGAATAAGCACTCGGCTGACGGCTAGAAACGAATCGACATGTCGCAACAGTAAATACTCGCACGATAAATAAAGCAAAGCATGCATCAGAATCGGCAATCGGCAAAGCATGCAATCGGCAAAATCTATCGGCAAGTAGCACAGTAAGGTAGATCGACAATCGACAAAAGGAGGCTCAGACTATGCTTGAACAGGAGCAATGAGATATTTAAAGGCACGCAAGCATAGATCTGAACGTGGTAAGCAATCGGCTAAACACCCCGAAAGAACGATTAAACCAGTAACCACTAATTATACCCATAATCTGACAATCGCTTCACCGAGGACACGTCAACTAAGTGAAGTAGAACAGGACACGTCAAACTGCTCTACACGATCGGCAGATACAAATATAATCGGCAACTACCGGTCCCAGGTACTCAGTAAACTAGATCTGACCCTTAGCAACTGTTTCGCCGAGGACACGTCAACTAAGCGAAGCAGACAGGACAAGTCAAACTGCCTACCCAATCACCAAGAGCAGATCTAATCGACAAAATACCTTAACCGTGACTCGAGTAACCAGATCAAACAGAAATCGACATCAGCAATCGGCAACAAGGCTGCGGCGAGGACAAGTCAACTAACCGCAACAAAGAATTGGACCAGGTCTTAAACAATTCCATGCAGTCGACGCACAATGTAAACCCTAGATTGATCTAAATTACCGGATAACTAGCAGCCACATCAGTCTTAATCATGGACAAGTCGACATAATCAGATCGATGCGCTTACCTGACGAGATCCAGTCGAGCCGGAGCCCCGATGGACGCCGGTGACGAAAAAACCCGTCGAGAAATTGTGGCGATGCGCCGAAAGGTTGATTGTATTGGTTGTTTTTGATTACAAGCACCTGGGTTTATATTTATACACCCGAGGCGAGAGTCCGATTTGGACTTAAACATGACTCCTATTTGACCACAACTCGGTCAATCCTTTCTTAATCTAGAAAAGGAAAAGAAATTAAAAAAGGAAAACGGACCCACACGCACACGCGCACGTTTTTCTTCGGCTTCATGATCTCCGGTGGGCCACTACTTCGCACAAAATCCTTTTCCACCCGGCGCGCACCCTGCCATCTACTGACAATGGGCCCTGGGCCAAAATCTGGTGTCAACATAGAGTTTGATTAAATATCTCGTCCCTTCCGAAAAGCTTCTCTTCCGTGGACATTGAGGTTGTTTCAGGCCGTTTTAGTGTGGTGGTGCTTCCTAGCTGAGGGCTGCTGCTGACGTATATCTGGAGCAATTTCGACACAGGATCACATAAAGAATGTATATCCTCGATGAGCTTCTTGATTTTATTTGACATGGTTACCCGCTTAAATGGCAATTTATCAGCATTCGGCCCCTCGGTATCATTTTCAGCATGGCCAGCAGTCTGGTTCGCGCTTTGTGTGGTGGCAGTAGGCACAACGGCATTACCCTCATGTGAAAAACAAGTATTGAAGCAGGAGAACCAATTAGCGGCAGTATGCGTTACCGCTCGGCGAACATGGAGAGCCTCATCACCGAGGCCGTGGCCGATGTCCGGAGTTGCCTCGCACGTGCCGTCGAGCTCGTCTTCGATTATGAAGTAGTGGAGTTCATCGAGAGCATCCTCGGCCTCATCCGCTTTGTTGCTCAGAGCCTCCAGCAGGCGGCGCAGGCCAGGGTTGTTGGTGAAGTCCCTCCCCTGGGCGGCGTGGAGCAGAGCTAGCGTGAAATTCATTTCGGTCTTCATCTTGTCGAAGTTGAGGCCGAGCTCGCGGCTGGCCACGAATCCCGCCACCAGTTCATCGGAGAGCTTGGCGAGCACCTTCCCGAGGAGCCACTTGGCCCCGCCGAGCGCCGTCTCCATGGAGACGAGGCGGGGCGGCGTGTGTTGAAGAGCGATCAGGGCAGTCAGCAGGGGAAGCGTGTTGGTGCTTGCATTGCTCTGCTGCGCCGAGTCCAAAATACGTTGCTCTGCTTTTGCACCTGCATTGAGTTGTTCCCCTTTTGCGTTTGCGTCGAGAACCCGAGAAAGTTTGCGATCCACTTATCGCCCACACAAACTTTTGTGGAATAATTGCATTTGGGTCCTGCTTGAGGCAAATTTTAATCATCCACTGATGAAAACAAGTCCAGGCTTTTAAATCGGCAAAATGTTGGCAATTAACAGGTCCTTGTATGCACTAAGCTGACCTAATGGCAAGATCGGTGGGGAAGGTTTTTTTTTTTTTTTTTTTTTTGAGATTGATCGGTGGGGAAGTTAAGAACATATTAAGGCTCAGAGTTGCGAGCGAGGCATGCTTTGCTTGGACCCCAAAGTCCACCTTTCCATGACCCAAAACGGCCTAATCATCGGAAGTGTGAGACCCCAGAATTACCGTAAGTAGGGGTGAGATGTTGATATTCCGAAACGGACATTAAAACTGACCCACGGATTGTTGAAACCACTTACGCTTTTTTAAAAAAAATTATAAAAGGAGGTGGTGGTGGGAAACAAACGATACATTTCCTCAATTAAAAAAAAAATGATACAAAAGATGGAAGGCGTCTCTACTTTCGCAGAACCTCCGTGTTTGGTTGTTTCATCAAACAAGACTAAAGACTTTGTTCCTCTTAATGTTTATTTGGTTTCCCTTTCATATCACCAGCTATGTAGTTGAATTTTGTAATAAGAAGGATGTTGTGTGCGTCAACCCAAAGTCTTTTTTTTTTGTTCTCTACAATGTGAGACTAAATCTCATGTACAAAAGCAAGATTTGATAGTTGAAAATTCAGGCATTTTTATGCTCTGGCATGCCTAAGGCAATGTATAGACATAGTTTTTTTTTTCCAGAAGTAAATATTTGTAGGAGTACTTGATTATGAAGGCGTTATAACTATAGCAACTTATAGTTTGTTACTTTCCACGCTTTGCATCTATAGGTGACTCACATTGTTAACCAAATCCCGTATGGATGCGACAATTTTCGGAAGTATTTGGCACATTGGTAGCCAAAATGTCAAGGAATTGCATGTGGCTTGCGCGAGATACGTCTCGTATGGCAAAACTGTGCTTAGTTCCTCTAGTAACCGAGCTTTACATGTATGGCTCGGTATAAGTAACCAATGGGTTTTTCAATAAAAGAATAAAAAAAAAGAAAGTTGACATTTTGAAAACCGCTTAAACTGAGTGGTAACTGGTAAGCCTAGGAAACCAAGCAGTTCACTGGAGAAACCGCTCGGCTAATCTTTTTTGAAAATTGGAAACTTTTTTTAAAATAATTATGAATATTTAACCGAAGGCGAGAGCACCACCTTTATTACGATTGTTCCTACATATCAGGTTTAAAAGTGAGGGCAAACCGGCAAACAGAAGCTTCAGTTTGAAAAAATTGATGATAAAATCACAATTGCAGTCCCAAGTGAGAGACAGAACACAATTATCCGTTTATTTATTTATTTCGAAAGGAGGTTTGTCTCATGAGAAACTGACAGAAATCTTCATGCCGACGTGGCAGTAGGTGCCCACGCTGCACACGAAGAACATCCTGCATGTGCCAGTTTTGCAGTGGGGGATCTTGATATGGTCATTGCCAGATTTATGCTTCTTGGCGTTGTGGGGGACATGGCATATGTTGTACGACTCTTCGTCTACCTCCACCACATCGTGCTCGTCCGGGTCATACTTGAACACTGCATAGGAATTACAATTTTAGGTTAGATAGATCAAAGTATTCTCCCGTACGTACAACCTTGACATGCCAATGAATTTGATTGAGCGACGTCTTTCTTCTGAACTATATTGGTGTTTTATATCTAAAAAGGTGCTACAAAATTACAAACCAATATGATGTAATGTTTGTAATAGCGATAGTCTCATTTACAAAGTTTGATTGAAGAGCGCTCACCGAGTGTGTCGCCGGTAGAGATGGGCCTATCGCCTGGCCAGGTATCCCTAATGGGGACCCTCCAGCCCTTTTCTTCGCCGACGATCCATTCCATACCCCTAGCGACGGTCGTCAAGCAGATCAGGCCGATGAGAAGCAGCGGAAGAACGGTGGTGCTGTTGTTGCTAATGCTTCCTCGCGCCATTGATCGATGTGCGCTGATCGTATGCCACTAGCAGGTCTCACCGGGAATGTCAAAGTTGGTTTGCGCTGCCTTCTTCCGAGCTTCTAGTACCATTTATAGTCACCTCAATTTAATTAGGGGATGCTTGGTCATGGCCTGCAAAGGCTGTGGCGGCCCCAGAGATTAATTCGGTCCTAACCAAGCAACTTCTCTTTTTGCCGATCGGATCGCATGATGCGCAGCAATTAGTATCTCGAGCACGGTTTGCAAAAAAAAAAAAAAGGTTTTCGTGAAAACTACATAAACTGGTCCTGCTAAGCTAGCAAAATCTGATGGTTTTTCAATAAAACAAACATGTGTACTGTAGCATTCCCTAAAAAAACATGTATACTGTAGCAAAATTGGGTTTTCTATCGGTTTTCTCAGTTTATCGCTCGATTTTTTGCGATAAGAGACCGCTATAGTGCTGGTTCTGTGAACCTGATCAACCATATTCACTAGTCCTTGTAATCAATGTGTTGCGCCTTTACATATCTTCTCCTCGATTCTTCGCATCTAGTACGTGGATATGGCGTAGCTTGTGTATTCACTCATTAATGTGTTGGCATAAATGAATCTCATGCTCCCGGATATGCAAACATTCTAGTTGATTTGCTACAAAAAGCAACCTGGATATCCGGGAGCGCACGAGAATTTATTATTATAAATGAATAAAGTAGTATGTGTAGCAAAGGTGTATAATACTAGCATAAATTCTAAAAAATAAGGCATATCTGATTGAAAAACTTGCTTGCTCTATGATATGAAATTCTATGGTTGGGTTACACAAAATCAGAATATCTCTCTCTCTCACACACACACACGCGCACGCATAATTTCAGAAGCTAATTGTATATTTATGAGTATTTGGGTATTTTTTATCTTATTTTTAAATTTTGCATTATTATTATTTACTTTCTCCTTTTTATTTTTAAAACAAGACAAATCGCATAGACGGAGTAGCTAGTGTTTTTTTATGATCTCTGGAAAAGTTTTGATAGTAAAATTGAATAAGATCACACTTTTTTTTAAGTAATACACTGTGAATATGTCAATCAAGTAGCACAAACAAGTTGTAGCCTGATTTCTAAAACGGTATATGGTCCTCTGTTTCTCATTAGCAACCGAGGAGATTTGAAGTGCGGTCCTGGACGTAGCGTGGCAGGCAAAAAACCTTAAGTTGTACGGTATTTTGGTAATATCTAGATTATAAGCTGAAATAATGTACATTGAGAAAGATTATGATAATTTGATGTAGATTATGTAATGTGAACTAATAATCTAGTTGTTTGTGTCGGTTTAAGATTAAATAAACTATATATATAAATATAATTGATATTAGACATGATCTAAAGGAGGCAAACATAATTTTCTTTTGCCAAACAGAGGCCGCCGGATGCTTCCTCTTTCGATGCACAAATGCCTTGTAATTGTATTTCCCCCGTTTGGTCCTGTTTTGCTTGACTAGATGCGTGTTCGATAAATTGTTCCATCACTCTTACTCATCATTTTGAAATCGCACCCACGTTCCCGTTGGTCTGCGGGTCAACAGGTAGGCCTCTATCACTGCCGTCCTTTCCCCCTCCCACACCGAGGACCGAACCCTTCGCCCGCTCCTATCGCATCCGCCGCTGCCGCCTCCGATCCCCTCCTCGGAGCCTACGTCGAGGCCGTGGCGTGGGCCCAGGGGCGCCGGCAAGAACGTGCTCTCTGGGGCGGAGCTGAGGCGGCTTGGCCTGGGTGCCGGAGTCCGCGGACGGCGAGGAGGAGGAGACGCTCCGCCCGATCTGACTCGGTGCCATGGAGCCTGGCCGCCTCTGCGCTTGCTCTACGGCTGCATCTGCGACTTCCGGCAATGCGGCGGATCGATGGTCGACGCGGTCGACGGTGGAAAGCAGCCGCGGCGAGGGCGATCGAGGACGTCGCCTCCTCCCGGCCGTTCCATCCCCAAACCCCTACCCCCCGCAGCGGCCCCGTCGCCGGACCCGACCGCTCCCCAACTCCGAAATTCTGTGGTGCCTCCCGCTTCTTCCTCAACGCCCTCTGCAGTGACCAGGTAATCAATCCTCCTACTCCTTCCCTTTACCCGCTTCACCTTGCCTACCATTTGCAAATCATTACTCGACTTCGGTGTAGCTTAGTTGATGGGATTGATCAGCTTGCGCACTTTTAAGTATATTGCTTTCTCGCCTAGTATGATCATTATGCCTTTACTCTATTGTTCCGTCGTCAAGGATTGAGCGTGTCCTGCTACTTTATGTTCTGAGAATTCGCCAATTTAGTCTGATTCTCATATTAATCGAATATTTTTGGTTCAGTGCTAGAGGCCATGGTATGGGAGGGCAGAGGGGATTGAAGCCTCACATCTGCCGGAAGGGGTAACCATGGCGGGAAGCTTCATAGTCTCAAAATTCCAGCTAGGGTATGTTGCCCATTTTCTTTATAACTATGTATAGATTAGTGTTTTAGCGACTTGCACTTGCTTACCATTTCTTTGTTTAGTTTGTGCACACGGCTTTATGATAGTTCACGCTCAGGTGCCTTCCTATTGCCCCAAAAGATTAAAAAGGGTGGTTCCTGATTGTTGTTTGTAAAACCACATAACTAGCAAACCTGATTCTATCTATGTTATTGTTGAATGGCAGCAGGTCAATATTTCTGCCATTTAAAAGGGTCCATATAAGCGCCTGTACAAATTTCACTGGTGATTATACTTTAATGTCTTCAATTTTCGAAATTCCATAGTGACATCATAATCATTGCTATGGTTAGTTCTGTATTTGGTAGCTTGGATAAGCAAACTAGATATGTATGACAGCCCCTGTTGATTGAGTTGTTATCTATTGCACTGTGTCTATAAGCGAAGACATTAATGAGTGTGCAGTCACAAAACAGAGTATTATGTGGTTAGTTCCTCCTTGTCGTTGTACTATGTTATTAGTTCCACTAGTACTAATCCTTGCTCTATGAGGCCTTGTTTTGGTGTAGTCCAGTTTTTTTAACTGCCTAGCCTATCGTCATTTGCTCATGAGGGTTATAAGGATTATATTATTACTTGAGCATTGAAGGCATTAGTAGTAGTGATTCTATTGTTGCCAGGTTGGGATAGATGATCCTAGACTAATATTTTGTTGCACTTTGGAAAAGGTTTAAGTAGGGTTGAAGTTCAGGCCTGGTGCTTGGATCACATGCATAGGCATATTTACAAAGAACATGGGCGATGTAAGAAAATTTATAGAAGCAAAAGGATATGAGTGCACTAAGCTTTTGAACAATGGGATATCACTAAGATTTTGAGTATGTAAGCTGGTACAAGCTTCAATCACTTAAAAACTGCTGAATGAGTTAATTAATTTATGTGACAAGACCTGTACTAAAGAGAACTAAACAATTTCTTAGATCTTTAATTTGATGGTTTAGCTTCATGACAGGAAGAGTGTCCTGATTATTTGTTTTTAGTCATTCTACAGAGGGAAGCATAGATTGAACATGAAGCCAGAATAAAACAGCATGATGCTTATTTTGCTGAAGGTTATAAGATGGCGTCGAGGATAACCGTTGGCCACATGGAACACATCTTCACAAAGTTTGAATTTAGCGCGGACGATATAGAACCTCTGGTTCAGACCTGCATGACAACTCTTTCCTCAAAGATGTAAGTCATAAACCCCCCTGTTATCGATAAATGTTCTGGTTAATCAGTCAAGTTTATGGTACAGACAGGTTCAATTTTGGATTTTGTTTAGAATCTTTTCTGCATTTATTGAATAGGTACTGATGTAGGAATTACAAGATCTTTTTTCAGTTGTTGCTTTCCTGAAATTCTTAATCCATTTTGCTTTGGGAACGCCCTGATGCTACATTATGCTTTGTGACTGCTACTCTTGTTCACGTTTTGCCAGACAATGCTTTGCCATGAAACTTTTCAGTTCTCTCGCCCCTTGTATATCTGAGCTAGCTTTGCATTGGATCATACATATTACTCTATTCAACCTAAATTGGATGTACCTTGCTACTGGCAATAGGATTTCTTTTACTGTAAACTCGTGTTTTCTTATAATTATGCCAGAGCACTTCTCTCTTCTTTTTGGAATGATATCAACTATGTAAATCTATTCCTAGCATGATTTCTTTTGTAGAAATATATTCTCTAATGCCTTAGAATAGTTTCTATACCGGAAAATTCGCGGTAGGCAACTGTTCTCATGGTATCCATTGTTCTTGTTCTGCAATGTTAACCTTGCAAGGAGGGTGGCTGATATTTCTGTCAAAGCAGACCTTGTGCATCGGCCGGAGTGGCTGGCCGCTTCGGACAGCCGACGGCGATCAGGAGTTGACCCAAAACTAGGAGCTTCTCTGCTCCACCACCCTCGAGATCTCCGACGATTTCAAGGTAAAAACCACCACTGATCACACCTACGAGAGCATTTCCATGTTCACGGATCTCTGATTTGGTGCACTGTCATGCCTGCAAATGACGGGAATCAGAGGGCTGTAATCCTGTGGACGCTGGACCCGGCGGAGCGGGACGATCGCCAATGAGGCCACAGGAAGTGGCAGCTCAGGAACCAGGTGCCGGTCAAGATCGTATGCGCGTAGCTATTCGCGGTCAGACGGGCGTACCATGAGCACTTGAGCTCTAGGAGGACATCGCTGTGCACCTCACGGGGGGACTTCGGCAAGGTGATACATTCTCTTGCTTTGTTTCGTGTCTGCACGATCAGTATCGATGTTATCTGTTACATCTGTGTGCAAGCTGTTGAATTGTGATGGTTTTTGTGTCTCAGATATTGGTCCAAATAATTTTGGCATCAAAATGTGACATTGATCAGTTTTGTTCTCAAGTTGATAGATGAGTTCAGTATAGTTAATGCCTGCTTTTGATCTGCCTTGTAAATACGAGTTGGCTTTAAAATGGCTTTGGCCCACTATACAATGAGATGTTAATATGGACGATTGGATCTGAAACATCTATGAGGAGATTAGGATATTGGATCGTATTGTGCATCAGGAGGACTTTATTTTTTCATAAAGGCATCTACAATTATATTTCTATTGTTGCGTGCTGGCACTTTGTTACATTGAAAAGTTCAAACACACTCTTACAGTCTTTTCTTAGATGAGCATGCATTTACTTGATTGTTCCTTTTTTTTTGTGCATTTTTTCACAATGTACTGTGCTGACATTAGTCTTTGTCACGTCACCTATTTCTGATATTTGGAAGTGTAACTTCTGAGTTGAGATCGATATGTATGAGCTATTCTTAAAACTGGAAAAAAATTGACAGCAAAGGAGACATTGCAAAATCCTGAGAGTTACTGTCGGTTTTTTGTTTTAGCTTCTGGTGCCTCCTGTAACTGCATACTGCTATGAGGGTCCTGAGGTCAACACAAGGTTGGCACACTCAGAAGCCAAAATACTTAATGAGAAGATCAATCATAAATAAATACAGCGATGATGAGATTATCAGGATGCTCACAACTAGAAATCAAAGATCAGACGGTTGCAACATTCAATCACTACAGTGATGAATTTGGCTACCGAATCAACAAGATAAATACCTGTCTTATCAAATTTGGCGTTGCTCTGCACTACAGTGTTTTGTTAAAAAGATAATCTGTTACTCACTACAGTGTTTTGTTAAAAAGATAAGTGTATGTCCTTTGGATTGCTTACACAGAATCAAGCTAAAACGCTGTTCTGCCACCAATGCTCAATATTGCCAAGCCTCCTAAAGTAAACATTTTATACTTTCAAGTACAACAACAAATAGCCTTTTGTCCCAAGCAAGTTGGGGTAGGCAGAGATGAAACCCACAAGAAACAAGGACAAGAGAAACACAAAAAGACACAGGGCAAGAGGTAGAGTTAGAGGTAAAAAAGGATCACGGTTCAGACACATTGATTGCGAGTCTCCAAGTGCTCCTATAAAAATTTTATACTTGCAACAATCTGCAATATTTGTAATGTTAGGATGACACAATGGATTTATCAGGTGATTATAGATGGATTGTTATTCTAGGCAGATTAAGGATACCAATCTGCAATGTCAGATTGATTCTATACGCACGAAAATTCATAGATTGATTCATTTTCTTGTTCCTCTTGTGGCACATTCTTATTGCTGTAGTAAGTAGAACATATGTCATACGCATGAAAGTTCACAGATTGATTTGTTTCCTTTTTCTCTCTGTTGATACTTTCTTCTTGCTGTTTTTGGTATAATATGTTGCTTAACATGACATATTGTTTGCATAATTTTTTCTTCGGATTCCCTGTTTGATTTTTTGCAGTATAGTCTATTGAGGTCATAACGACATATTTTTATTTCCTTTTAGGTGTGGTTATGGGTTTGCCCTATTGGATCATGTTACTATGTCCCTTGTCCTTGGTGAGTCACACCTAAATATGGCATTGACTGCTTTATGGCTATTTTGGTGGGCATCATGGTATGGCATGCGCAGTATTTGGGCGACTCCAGCATAGGAAACGATGGCATCAGGTGAGTAGGATCTTTACACTCATTTTCACTGGTCAGTCCTTGAGTAATTGTGCCTGATGCAATACTGGCACTATTCTGTTTAGTTTGTAGACAAAAAGAATATCCTTGATGACAGTTCAGTGAAGGGCTTACTGTAGTGTTTTCTTCTTCCAAAAGATTATCGGCCTGAACTGAAATAATGTGATGAGCCTCTTCATGCCTATATTGGCCAATCAGTTCCATGGTAAATCGCTGTGGTTGATCTGGAATACAAGAAACAAGTGTACCAAATATGCCTGGTGGAAGTTTATGGCCATTCAGCCACCAGTTTGATGAAATTTCCCAGGAAAACATTTTTAAGGTGATCTTCACGATATATAGGATATATCCAATGATGATCCAAGATTCCCATCTTCTCTGTTCTGTCCAATAATCTTTAATATATTTTTGTCTTATGAAATGGTGAGATCCATTTTTCATAAAACGGATGAGTTATTTCGATTTCCTTTTTCCTGTCTTGGATCAATACATGGTTGCCCCACACTTCATGTTTGTAGGTGCATGAATGTATGGTTTGCACGGCAAAATGCACAGAAGCACTGACTATGCTCTGGTTCATGTCAAAATATAGATCCAATAATCTCAAGTGGAAGTGTAAACCACCTCTCCCATTTTCTTTTTTTCATGGGTGTAAATCAAGATTACCTTGTAATATTTATGTTAACTGAGCTACGAGACACCAGCAGTGCTGCTTGTAGGTAGGGTTATGTGCAAATCATTCTTAGCTTTATGCAGTACACATGTTATTTATATATAGTTTAGGGAAAAAATTGGTCGGGAGTGGCAGTACAATTAGATATAGCTAAGCAATTGATCCAAGACCTCATTAAAGGATGCTAGGAATTGGTTCATTGGGGTGGGGTAGAGCGGTTGAAGAACTGATGGCTGGTGGTTAGGCAAACTTTTTCTTGTAGGCATACTTGTTCTTGTCTTGTTACATTCTGCAAGGTTCACAGTACATTGACTCCCCTTTCTTTTTGTGCCAAATGTTTTGATTTTGGTTTCCTGCTTGTTGAATTGTTGATCTAATTGACCATTCTGATTTGTGCTGAACCATTGCCATCATTTTATTGCAGCTTTTGAAACCTTTCCAGTGCACGTTGTTATTTAAATCGACAGTTGATAATCTGAATAAGAGAGGCATGAATCATGCTTGTTCTCTACTGAAGAAGAGTCTGTTCATCGCCTCTTTTCTTACTGTGTGTTTGCTAAATGTATGTGGAGATATGCTTCTGAGTTCTAACATAAAGTTGGGGTGTTTGGGGGGGGGGGGGGGGGGGGGGGGGGGGGGGGGGGGGGGGGGGGGTGTGGATGGGTTGCTTTATCAGATTTGACATGCTTCCGTTCTTACATATAGTCAGAAGAGATTTGGCTTTCATAACATAGTGACAACAAGTGTGCTGAGGGCCATCTGGCTTCATGTGTTTCAGATACAGAGTTGAAGGGACATGATACTGGTGCTGACACGTACCTGGCAAATTGCACCAAACGGCGGCCCATGCTCAAGGGAGAGATGGCAGAAAGGATGGACCAATGGACATCTACACTGAAGAAGTGGACAGCCCAGCTGCAAATCCAAAATGACTGAGGTTTGGGTGTCCAGGTGCTGGAGATGATGAGAGGAGGTGAGCTACTTTGGAGGGTCGATACCGAGTACATCAGTCTAGTGTGAGCGCTGCTTGAATGTAATCAAATACTTTGATGTAATGTGTACTCTAACTGCCATATCAAGCTTTGCTAGAGACGTACAGTTAGCTAGAGCTGTAGGCTTAGCTGTATCTCTAGTAGGAGCTATTGCTGAAATGAGCTGTAAGCTGAATTATATGTTCAGTCTCATTAATAAAATGGAGCAGGGCTGAGGCCTCTACATCTTTGAAAAAACTTGGAATGACTGGTCCTGGCTAGCAATGGACTTCGGGATGTTGTGGAAAGCTAGGAACCTTTTATCAGGAAACCGAAAAAGATACTACTAAGCCTAGCTTCGGTTGATGCATGAAGTGTGGCAAACTCTCTTGGCTGTGGAGGACACTTGGTGCTTAATAAGTCCTCAAAGTTCGGACGTAATGATGATAGCCCTTTAGTCATACGTATATGATGCTGGACATGCTAACTAAGCTAACTACACATTTTAATTAACTAAACTAATTAATAAGTTCGAACATCCTATGTTCATTGACAGGGAGAGCGTTATGGAGTGATCATGTGATAGGAGAAATAACAATATCTAAAATACATTATCGACCTGTTAGCCTTCTATGTCTAGTGCAATAGGACATGGGCATTGAAGATCAATTGATCATGTTACACCCCTCTCAAAAAATAAAATTGATCATGTTACACCCCTCGCAAAAAATAAAATTGATCATGTTACACGGACAAAGTTTGAAGCCGGCATTTACATGTTTTCCCCTGTTCATCTTTTTTTTTTGAGACGTGTTCATGTTATTTTTCAATGCTGCATAGTGCAAATAGTATCTTTTGGGCTTGAAAACTTTTGGTAAAGCACGTATGACGTCAAAGCAGACAGACTTATAACGGCTTGAAAACTTTTGGTAAAGCATACACTTTTTTTCTAGCTACCGCACTCTGAGAACTGTAATGGGCCTTTCTGGAACCGGCCTGGTAGTCACCAAATCATACTGGTCTAGTGGGCCGGTTCCGTTCTTCACTTTCCCGTTCGGCGAAAACACGGGCTTGGTTTGGGCACGACGGGCCCGCCAGTCAGAAAGACCATCACGTTGATCTCAAAAAAAAAAAAAAAAAGAAAGACCATCACGAGTAGCCGGAGAGAGCGCCCATCGCCTCTTCGATCCAAGCCGAACCCTACCACACCCATGGCGGACTCCGGCGGCGGCTCGGCGCCGGTGTGCAATTTCGTGAGGAAACCACCCAAAAACATCCGGAAACGGCCCTCCGCGCCCGCCGGATCCGACGACGAGAACGACGGCGGCGGCGGCGCCATCGCTGTCCTGCGTTCCAAGAAGCAGGCGCCGTCGGCTCCCGGGAAGCTCGTCTTCTCCTCCACCGACGGCTCCGCCGCCGAGCCGCGACAGTTCCATTACGAGTCGTCCCGAACGATCCAGGCCTCCACGGACATCCGCGCCACCGCGACGCTCGAGACGGAGACGGAGTTCGACCGCGACGCGCGCGCCGTCCGCGAGCGCCAGCTCAAGCAGGCGGACCAGGAGTCCCTCAAGAAGAACCCAAGCCCATGTTCCGGCGCAGGTGAGGTGTACAAGGGGATCCACGGCTACACGGACCACAAGGCCGGGTTCCGGCGGGAGCACACGGTGTCCGGCGAGAAGGCCGCCGGCGGCTAGCACGGCCCGCTCCGGGCGCCCGCGCACATCCGGCGCTCTGCGCAGTTCGACTACCAGCCTGGCATCTGCAAGGACTACAAGGAGATGGGGTACTGCGGCTACGGCGATTCCTGCAAGTTCATGCACGATAGAGGGGATTACAAGTCAAGTTGCCAGCTGGAGAAGGAGGCTGAGAAGGCCCGTGAGCTCGCAACGGAGGTTCGTCTCACGCGACGGTGACGGGCGGAAATCTGCATGCCGGCGTGGCATTACGCTGCACACGAAGAAACTCGTGCACGCGCCAGTCTTGCAGTGGGGGATTTTGAGATGGTCGTTCCCAGAATTGTACTGCCTTGTCCTTGTGCCATTGTGAGGGACGTGGCATGCATGGGTAGTAGTAGCGGTGTTCGTCCACCTGCACTACATCGTGCTCGTTCGGGTCATACTGGAACACTCTGCATAAGGGATTCACACAGGTTTGGGTTTGATAGATCAAAGTAATCTCCTGTACAACATACCTATATGCCATTAAATTTGATACTGACGGATGTTGTAATACTTGCCTCTAGCCACATTTTTAAAATATAGAAGTTTATTAACCAACTATAAATTAAATTCATGTCTACTTTATTTCTTATTACCAGGTGCAAATTGCAAGGTGCACTCCCCTGATTAATTTAGCTGTGTGTAGACGGTGCTAATGTAAATCACGTTTTGTGATTGATTCCTGTTGTTACGCAGATCACAGTTGTAGAAGCATTCATTCCTCTGCTTCTGCTTCTATTGCCAGTTATAATAAGTCAGTGCACACATATATAAGTGTTCTTTAAACAAACGAACATGATTGGTACACACACACGCGCGCGCGCGCGCGCACACACACACAGAGATTAATGACTTCACATTTAGGGAAACATTTCCTGAATTTTGCTACAAATCTAATTTCTAATGGTTTGTTAGCATTGATTCTGTTTTAGTATTGCTCCTTGTTTTTACATGCTTAAATCATTGGGTGTAATTTGTTCACAACAAAATAAATAAAAACCAGTGGGTGCTTGAGGACAGGCTGAATCCTCGAGTGCGATTAGACAACGCAAATGGGGATTTGATTTGGGCGGATATCGCATCAAAATAAATTTTTTAGACACCTGCATCAAACGAGCTTGTTTGACTTGCTTTGCTTTGTGAGAGAAAGCGAGACGATAGAGGAGTGGCTAACTTGCTTGAGATGAATAATCGGTGGATGGACTGTGTGGAAACATAAGTGACCGACATTTCGTTTTGTATTAGGCCTTCCAATCTCAAAACTTGAGATGGTAGCACAAGGGAAAAACCAAAATTGAAAGTATTACCACCAATTTTGCATCCAATTGTTACAGATCCAAAATTATTCCAATGGTTCTTTGCCAAATCATTTACTGTACATGTTATTCGTGGCTAAGAAAGATGAAAAAACAAGAACTTGTATGGACACCTCCTTGCTCTGTTATATATGGCAATCGCCATAGCGTTCTTTTGCTAATTTCTTTTGACGACATCGTTTTTCCTTAGGTGTTGGGTACATGTTGGTGAGCTTTCAAATTGCAGAGATCGCACGCCCTCTCCAGTGGATTCATATGATCTCTACATTAGGCGCACTATTGGATAAAGGGAGCTTTTGCCCCCCCCCCCCCCCCCCCCCCCCCACACACCCGGGCCAAATAAAAAAAAGGGAATTTGCTTTGTGTATCTTCACATAGATGGTTTGCTACTTGATATCCTCTTTGCACCACTACCACCGTTTGTTGCATGCTTGATTTGTCATTGTTAATCATGAATCATTTTCTTTTCCACCATTTACCATGGTTCATGTGGAAGTGGAAATGCTAACAATTTGTAATGAGTTTGGCTCCTAGCATCATTCGAAGAACAAGAAGTGTTTTGTTTGCAACAAGCTAGCCCTGGGCATGTTCAACGCGACGCAGGAGATCCGCAAGAAGATGAGGTGACGCGGGACAGGAAGCAGCAAGAGGGGCAGGAACTCTCACTGTTGATACTGATTTAGTTCTTGTACTTTGTAATAACCGTGTTTTGAAAGAAAAAAAATTCTTCGCCAGAAGAATGAGAAAAGAAATCATTCCCAAGCTTAACGGTATCCCATGTGCAAGTGATCTGCGGTCATGTCACCTGCCAGCAGGTGGTTCCTGAATTGGTGTAAAAGCTTACGAAAAGCCCCTGGTGGGTGACTGGGTGAATCTCCAAAGGTGTGTGCGTGCCACAGCAAGCGAATGACAAGTCAGTAGGCGAGCAGGCTCCGGAGCCTTGTTTGGTGCAGTCTGCTGCTGCTCAACCTTTCTGCTCCGTAGCAATCGTGTTGTGCTCCGCTTGCTGACGCTGTTTCTGTGGCTCTGCTTTCTTTCTGGCGTGCATGCATGTTGTTGCTGGCTCTGCTTGTTTGCGGGTGACATAGTGATCATAAGTTCATGTCGAGGGAAATTGTATTATGACTAATGCAGACTTCTCTCCATATATGTTGAAGAGATTTCGTATTGCAAGCTCTGTTCATGTCATGTTTATTCTGAAGTGATTAAGTGGTAAAATGGTCCCTTGTAAGCCGGATCCATGTAGTTGCTGATCGTTCTGAAGCGATTAAGTCGAGATATACTTGTCATGTTTATTCTGAAATGATTAAGTGGTACAAGGGTGATTGCGTGGTAAGCAGCAGCTCGACGGACAGAGCAACATCAGCTAGCTTTGCGGCGGCGTTGCGGCCGCCGCGTAAGCCGCTATAAAAAATTGCGGCGCCATGCGGGCCGCCCCGTTTGCAGCACTAGCTGCTGCTGCTGCTGCTTTGATCCGATCTGCTTTTGCTGACAGGTAGAGAGAAAGAGGGGCGTCACCCGGCTCCGGTGTCGCGTCGGATCAAGACATATTCGTCCTGAGCCGCCGGCGATTCCGTTATCCGGTGTCCACGCGTCCGCATTACATGGGGTCCATTCGGCCATGATTTGGTTCTTGCGACTGACATATAATGTCGATTGTCATGTACTACTACAGTTGGTGCCAAGTGATTGGTGCCATCTTAATTTCCAGCCGTGATCAGGACTCAACCTGCGAGTTCAGGACGGCTTTTGCCAGCCTAGAACCTGCGAGTGCGGGTACATTTTACTGTCATCTCTTTTTTGCTGTGGTTGTCCTGCTTTCTTTCTCTTTCACAGCGCGACAAGCAGCAGCTCCATCGGGCAGAGGACACACCTGCACGATGGAAGAGTCCAAGATGCGGACCTGTCCTGTTCGTCCGGTGCTCCCGTGGTGCTGGGGGTTCGCCGGACACAAGGTGCTATAGCCGCGTACTAGTATGTACACGAGCGCCTACTGAATCCTCAGCAAGATCCTAGCTTCGGACTCGCAGACAGCGCAAGTAAAGCAAGCACACATGCCAACATGTGCAGCTACAGCACACCGGCCAAAAAAGGATATCAAATCCACCTCCTCCTGTAGAGGGTGCCGCATTGCCGGCCCGGCCGGCCGGACACGACAGGGTACATACACTCGATAACTCATCACTGACATGTGCGGCAAGGGATGTATATGTATGGATCACACCAAACCAAACCAAATGGATAAAACAGCATGTGTTAACGAATAAGTAGGGTGCACTGGTAAAAAAGGAGGTTTTTATGCTCTTCTGATAAAAATTGGAGCGTTTCTCGTTTGTTAATTGAGAGAAAAAAATGTATAAAAGAGAAGTGAGTAGGTGGGGAGATACACCATCACTTTGGCTTCTTTTCGTTTTCTTCCAGACGATGGTAAGTGATGGCTATGTTTTGGCCGCAACCCCCCAGTTATTTTCAGAGACAAGCAAAGTTAGCTAACCTCATCCATCTACACACGTACACTTGTCATTGAACGAGGACAAGTGCAATGCACCCGTGAAGCCCCGTCCGTCACCACACCTTTGGCGACAGATTAAACAAGTGTTACGAACTCCAGTAATACATTACAGCATTATTAGGTGAAGTGATGACCCAGTGAAGTGAAGTAAGGAATCACAGTTTGCTCCTCATTGGCTGCCCGAGTTACACGCAGTAGGCACCGGAGAGCGCCAGACAAAATATACAATTCCTGGCTGCGCTGCGTCGCCCCGGGTTGTCGCTTCGCTGGACGCAACATTTGTTTGTTTGTTTGGATGGCGTCAACATCTCCTTGAATGCGATTTGACGTTGGCATTGTGTAAATGCCCGTTTGGAATGGGTCAGTCAGTAAATGATCGATGGTGTGCCTTTCGATGATGATGTATCGATCGCTATTGTGCCTAACTGGCTAGGTTTGGACCGCGGATGCATGCATGGGCTAAGCTATGATCAGTGCCAAGCAAGAATCTACAGTAGTATATATAGGCTCCATTTTCTTTGATCGAGGGCACATGCATATGGTCCTGCCTTTGACACTAGCTTTGTAAGTAGTACGCCCGTATATAGCATCATGGATTTGATTTGCTTTTCTTTGCACCTGCACATGAGTGATCGATTTGGTAATTTGGGCGAAGCTGCAGAACATGATGTTTGTCGCGCGGATCCTCTCCATGTGCCAAAGATCTTCCCATTTAGCACTATGACGGGCGATCCAGACCAGAGGCTCGGGTTGCCTGACCTGAGCGGGCACGTCCATGCACATGCATGCTCTGCTCCGGCAGATCCTGCCGCCACCTACCTAGTAGCTTCTCAGCAGCCGGCTAGCTGCTGCTGAAGTAGGACCGTAAATCGGTGAACGTAACCTTCAACCATCTTTAGTTTAATCAAATAAACTAATTTTTTAAATTGATCTTTTATTTTGACAAACTAGTTTATTTGGTTGAACTAAAAAAGAATCAACGTGACCATAAAGGTCACAAATTTACACCTCTATGTCGAAGCCTGTTGACTCCAAACTGATCGAGCTCGATTTGCGCTCTCATGTGTGTGTGTGGATACGCTCTCTCTTCCTTGCGATGCAGACCAATAGTACTTTGTGGATGGATGGTTTGTGGGTTCCAAGATAGCTTAATTTGGGCGTTGAATTTGGACAGAACCGCTTGTTAATTTATTGAAGCCCAAGTCATATGGACGGTGAGAGGCGGTGGGTTACTTCAATTGGGACGTACGGTTGACTAAACGGTTGGTTGCTCGTATGGAAATTGAATCATCCCTTTAGGTGATCGGTAGGTAGGTAAGGTTGACATGCTTGATCGTTCTTTCTCGTTCTTTCCTTTCTCGATATGAGAAAAATACTTCACGTACGTACGACACCCTGACGCGAAGATGGGTTGTGTTTGATCCCACCCTGTATGTGATAACGAATTAATTTTTCCTACTGGCTGGACCAGATGCCCGGATCTTAAGTGATTTACGTAAAGAATGTAATTTTGCGTGTGATTTACAACTGAAATGATTAAAAGTTGAGTGTACATATTCCCTTCAAAGTTATATAAATATTTCCCTTCAGAATTGAGAGGGTACCCTCAGTGTATGCATGCAAACACACAATCTCTAGAGCGGGGACCCATCGTGAGTGACAAATAAAGCTTATTTAGGCTAACCGCGACGCAAAATGCACCGCTTAATTACGTGGGAAATGCCTATTGACGTGGTGGTGGAGTTGTGGGAGTAAGGCAAACCACACCCGAGCATGAATGCAAACTAACTATACTTGTCGATGTAGATTAGTGGGTAAACAACCATATTTTTCTTGAAAAAAAAAACTAAAATTGAGGTATAGTGGAGGAATTGAGGAAGTCCGACTGATTAATCACTAGATTTCTATATATTCCTTATAATGCCCGCCATTTACATCCATCGAGTTTGTCAATGGTAGCGATTTGTAGGCGTCTGATAGGGCCACGCACTCATGGATGCTGCACGAGTGTGGTGTATAACTGTATATATACGTATGTAGTGGCGCGTTTAATTGGCTCCATCTCAACCATGTATTAATTTATATATATTTAAACTGACTATAATTAAGCAGCGGACTTAAGAAATTGTGAGATCCATGGATAAGCTCTGCATGTCGTGCCGGTGACTTCCATTAATTATTGGGTACGCGAAACAAAAACCATACAGTAGCTACAGTAAAATACTGTGGCAAAATTGTTTTGGGTTAGCAGCGGTCATCCGGGAAAACACAGCAGATTTTGCTACTCTAGCTACAATATTTCTACAGTGTCAGAATCCGTTTTGCAAAAGCTGTGCCAAAAGGGCTCATAGTACTCTTCGCCTCCAAATTCAACTCCTGCACAGTTTCAGATCCACGCCACCATGCACTGACGTTTTCAAATTATAAGGCGCTCAGCTCATATTAGAATATGAACCCATTCGATCGATGTCAACTGATTTCTCGGCTGCGCGCAACGCCGGCCGGCCGGCTGCCCGGGAGCTGGGAGCAGGGCACCCATCGCCGCACGCGGGCCGGCCAGATCCGCAGCGTGTGCAGCTAGCTAGCTGGCATGCACGTACGGCCAGAGCCTAGCTTCACGTGCATCCGCATGCTTCCACATGCACCCATGGCGCGCGCGGCCGGCGGATCGAGGTGCATGCCCAAATACGGCATGAAGGAGCAAGGAAAACGAAGCCGTGGAGTGCAAGGATTGAAATCCCGAACTGACCGGTGCTACCGGGCGTCACCGAAATGACCGGTTTTCCAGAAAACAGCAAAAACCGGTCGGAAACCGTCACAAATTTCAAAAACCAAATTTTGAACTAAAAAACTCCGAAATGAACGGTAAACCGGTAAAATGTCTGGAAAACCGGACCGAAATTCGGAAAACCGGTTTGGAGAGGAAAAATTAAAAAAAAGCAAAAAAACTAAAAATTTGAAAAATTGAAACAAAAATATGTAAAAAAAACTAGACGCAATTTGAAGTACATTAGTGCAACAAAAACACGAAAATTCAATCGTTTGCTTGGTCAAAAAAATCGATGAAGCTTTCAGATTCAAAATGAGAAAAAAGAAAAGGGTTTTTTTCTTTTTTCCCTTCCTTTTTCAACCCAGAAAACTTGCATGATTTTTTTGACCGATCAAACGATCGAATTTTTGTGTTCTTGTTCCACCGTTGCGCTGCAAATTTCATCTAGTTTTTTTACATGTTTTTGTTTCAAATTTTGTCAAATTTTTAAATTTTTTTGAATTTTAAACTCAAAAACCAGACTCCTGGGTAAACCGAACCGGACAGGTTTTTCCCGTTTTCATGAAAACCGGTCCGGTTTACCGCGGGATTTCAATCCTTGGTGGAGTGGAGGGCAGGGAAAGCGCCCAGTCGGGAAACCTCGCGGTTGCTCTCATGCTCCTGCTTCAAACACAATGTGGTGCGTCACGTGTACCTAGGTTGGAGGCTCGAGCTGCTGATGAAAATCCCAAAATGTATTGCCCGAAGGTAGCATAATAAGGTACACTTTTCATTTGCGGTCCGTCAAGTCAGGACCGATAGGCAAACTGAGCATGGTTCGGTTGGTTACATCTCTGGCGGTGGAACCGACCCACACAAGTTAAGTCCTAGACACGTTATAGGTGTTGCATTTACAACTAATTATTCTTTCGGTGGTAGACGAGACATAACTGATAGGAAGAGATACGCCCGATTGGATTAGCTCATGGTTTTTCACACTAGCCAGCTAGCTTGTCCTAGTCACAATACAAGAAAACGGAGTGAGCGAGTAGTAATCTGCATTCATTTTTAGGATACTCATAACAGGCGTATTAACATTTTGCTTCCACTATCGAAAGCCACAAGCATATACCTACATTTTTGGGGGAACAGTGTCGTCTTCACGATGCAGTCACTTGATGCATGCACCTATGTTAAGTAATCATCATGACTACGAGTGTCATGATTAAGAGAGGCAGATGAGAACGATCTTATGTACTATATTGGTTTGTATTATGGGGAGCCATTATTTTCGTCCCGATGGCAGCATGATGGGGATATGAAACGATCCAGTATTACTTGTCGAGAATGGCATCACAATCCTGCATTTGTCGCGACGTGAGGTCACTGCCGTACGTGTTATTTGGCGTTTGGTGTAACCAGCAGATAAATATGCATATGAACAATTTTCTGTGGGAAAATATATGAACAAATTATATGCTTTTTGTATTTAGTCAAACGTTTCATCATGAAATTCTACTTGCACATTTCTTTATGAATGCTTTCATCCATGTTTATTTATAACACAAAAATATGGTCATATGTAGTATATATTTCAAATATGAATGAATTTTGTATTGATACATTACTTGTTGGTTAAAAGGCTTGTCCTACGGGAAACGGAAGAAGCCTTATGGCATCCACAGTGGTACAAACGGCTGGTGTCTGTGACTGTCTTGATTATCGTACACAGCAAAATAGACATCTTGCACAGTGGGTTTTCTGTTAGTCTGTCTGTATACTATTTAACTCATGTATGGGGTCATAAAACAAGGTGATCAAGAGTGCAGTGTGGAATAGAATTAGAAGCATTTGCTAAATAGAGATAAGCATATTACTTATCATGCGTTGTACATATGTTTCACAGTTTTTCTTTGGATTTAAGAGAACGTAAATGCCATGTTTGCCATTTGCCCATGGCTTTTTATCCATTCGTCCAGACCAAAGTCCTCTTCTCCGTCTGCTTCTGCCCCTGCTCAGTTCCTGCTGGAGCTACAGCGCTTGCACGTACAGAGCTGCCGACGGCCGACGCACAGGGAGCGGATGATGATGCTAAGCTAGGAAGAGCCGTCGTCAGGTACAGATTGGGATGCATTAAACGAAGCCGCTCCGCCTCAGATCCAGTCCGGAGACAACTCATGAAGCCGCGTCGTCGCCGACTTGAACACCGTCGGAGCCAGACACGGCGCCGCCTCCTCACCTTGCGCTTTGTCCCAGCGCCGCCGCGCCATTGCGCTGTCGCGCTGTCGACGTTGTGCCCTTCTCATGCCTTGTTGATGCTGCCGCTCTTGCCGACGCATCGGACTACAACAGCTCGGAGAAATTGGTTGGCGGTTGCCGTGGAGGCCAATTTTGCGAGCTGTGGGGAGGATTCGCTGCTGGCTCGCTGCCATCGCCGATTTCGCGCGTCAAAATTTCCTGCCCCATCTGGGCGAGCTTGCAACAACGGGTACGTCTGGGAGCACGAGCCGCACCCGTCGTCTCGTGAGGCGACGGCAGGCTCCTCTCTCATCATTAAATCGAGTAAACGTAGATGAATTTGGCAGACGATGCATCACACAGACGGCATAATAAATTGCGTTGTAGATGCCCTTATAGAGATGGACAAATACAGTATCATTAATTCTGCTTTTGTCTAAAGCTCCACATTACATCCTATTCAAGCATGTAGAATGGACATTACTCAATTTTACTTGTTTTCACAACAGATATCTCAGCCATTTGGGAAACTCCATGTTCAAGGTTCTTTTTGTTTATTGGGGGGGGGGGGGGGGGGGGGGGGTGGGGGGGGTTACACACTCCATGTTGAAGTTCTGCTCACGTGTTCTTACTAACAAGCCTATCTGTATGCATGAAACGTGCTCTGTTTGAGCCTATACAAGGTTAATTTAGGCTTTAGGTTCAAATGGATAGGTTATCCACGAGCCCGCAAACAGTTCCCAAGTTGATGTTGATCATCCAACCACTCATTCAATATGACAGTCGGGAGCCAACTGTGAGCTTTGATATACTCCCTCCGTTCACTTTTAGACGTCGTTTTGGAGTTGGGCACGGGAATTAAGACGAAGTGAAAAAGGTGAGTGCACTGAAAACGAGGAGAGAGATAGAGATAGAAGTGTAGTGGGGAGAGGGAATATTGTATTGGGAAAAGAGGTGCATTGAGAAGCGAGAATGACATGTAATTGGAGAAAAGTGAAAAAGGCTATAATGGCGCTGTTCGGCTGGAGGAAAAGCAGCCGGCTGCTGCTGCTTCTCCTCTGGCTGCTACAGTGCTGCTTTCCTCCGCTACAGTGTTCCTCTCTCACCAAAAAACTGTAACTGCAACTGCATCCTCCAACCGAACAGGCAGAATGACATCTATTAGTGAACGGAGGGAGTAGATCATTAGGTCACTTCTTTTGAAATTGCATGAATGTTGCTTTTGTCGCGACATGATGTTTTCTCTGGTGATTCCTTGGCACAGTGTGACTAGTGCTATTTGACATATTGAGATGTATAATTACATATATATACGGAAAACTAACCACACCAATATTGTCCAAACTATTGGAAAATCTTACCTGAAAGTATCGCTTCGCAAAACTACAAAGTATTTCTGGATGAACTTCTGAATAATTTTTTTATTAATTTATTGCTTCGATGACTCAAATTTTCACATGCCAGTCAAATATTAATGAATTTACGAGGAGTGCATTCTATCATACTCATGTGCTTTTAATTACAACTTGCACCTTGCATACATATCATTGTCAAAAAACAAGCTTTTATATATACTAAATCTTATTCAAAAGTATGTACGTGAACATTAAGCTACCAGACATTTGTGTTCATTAGCTATTACATTCTGACTGTCATCATTTTTTTCGTTTCCATCAGACACTGAAAGTCATGTTATTTTTTCATATGATTCCCTCCTCAATCATTGCGAGAATCCTATGTCGCCCCTTAGCCCTTAATTTGGGTCGGACCATGATACAAACATACTCCTACACAACTAAAGGGATAATAATTTCACACTCCTCTGTACCGAAACATATGGACATATATAACAACTGGAGCATGCATCATGTAGTATGCATATTGGCGACGGGAACGTATGTAGTGGAAACCAACCTCTCCGTGCAAACTATGGAAACTTCAATATGAGCCACACGATGTTGATCCAAGGGGGCGCTCAGGGGAGGTGGGAGGGGTGATTTGCAAGCTCAGGGGAGGTGGAAGGGGTGATTTGCAAAGACGCTTTTGCAAATCACCCCTCTCACCTCTCCTGAGCGCCCCCTTGGATCAACATCGTGTGGCTCAGATTAAAGTTTCCATAGTTTGCACGGAGAGGTTGGTTTCCACATGATACGTTGTCATTGGCGACAGCCTAAACAAAATAGGAGTGGCCCAAGCAAAGCTAACATAACAAATTTCTTGTGGCGCAATTCTCCAAATTATTTGACGTCTGTGGCGCTTGAGGTTTGCAGTTAAGAAAAATAAATGTTTTCTCTTCAATATTGGGTTACTGGTTGAAAACACAAATGTTAAACTAACGATGAAAGACTGCGTTTTTTTTCTTGTCCATATGGATGAACATCCAGTATATTCTTGCCACCACAACTTTTTATATCTCAGCTTATAGTACGTTGGTTGTATTGGCTTTTTTCCGATACTTAACACGTGTGTTGCACCTTTAAAGCTATTTACTCTTTCAGTTGGAGGCGACGTCCCCGTTGACAGCGAGGCACCCGTGGTGACTTTGTGAATTCTCAAGATCAAGGCTGCCCTATCGTTCGAAAGTGCTCATAAGGGTTGGGGTGTGTGTGTGTGTGTGTGTTCATAGGGGTGAGTACTCATGCGTGTTTGTAAGTGCCTGAGTTGAACTGTGTTTTACAAAAAAAAAAAACTGTTAGAGCTTCAAGCCTGTTATGGACATTGTGATTTGACCAAGGATTTGGTAGACTTAACATCACGTTTGTAGCATACCCTTAAGGGCCTGTTTGGATACTTTGTAAGTTTACACTTGTAAATTGGTTACAGGTGTATTTTCTTGTGCACAAAATTACCCCTGTAATTTATTTCCCTTGTAAAGCAGTGTTTGGGAAATTCCGGGGGCTTCCGGGCTTTGTCCTCTTTGTCATCCAGCCGAACGAAGATCACTGCTGGCCAAAACTATCTCCACAAACTAAGCGTAGCGACGACTGCCGATTGGAGGACGGGGCGAGGAAGTGGGAGGTTTGATATGTAGACAACGAAGCATCAATGGTTCCTCAGAATGTCCAATCTAAGAAACATTTGTTTTAGATCAGTTGCAGAAACATTACAAGGAAATAAAACGGCAACGGGCAACAAGAATGGCCAACACTAAAACACCACGAGACCGAAATTTGTCTAGAGAGTCGATGACTGAGACGGGGTGTCTGTGAGTTGCGGGAAACGGATGGAGGTCGATCGGTCACGATGGTGGCGGCAGGATCGATTGCGACAATGAAGGTGTTTTGGATTGAGCCTGCCTTCGACGATGGCGCGTGGATCCAGTCTGACCATTCCATAATTCCATTGGCATGAGTGGAGGTTTGGGACTGACGATTATGGCGGATCGAGGCCTGCAAGAGGCCATGGAGGTGCGAATCGGACCAAACGTGACATGAGCGGGCTCGGTGAGGATCGAGATTTGATCCGGTGATGGAGGCGTTAATCAAGGAAGAAGACGATTGAGTCCGGGATCAAGGGTGGTGTGTCCATGGCGGCGTCAATCTGGGCCAGCGTTGCTCGTTGGGTGGGGATGCATGGATGGAGGGTCGGGAGGAAGACGAAGCAGCGACGAGGCGAGCATGAGCCCGATAGTTATCGGAAAATTTGTGTCGCCTCTGGAGGCGATTTTATTTTTCCGCCGGTAACGGCTCAAACCGGCGGTAAACATTTTCGCCATACCGGTCATCCAAGCAACATTTGACGCTGCCCTGTGTAAAAAAAAATAGGGCTGTATTTTACAAGTGTATTGGGCTAAAAACCAGCCTTCCAAACAAGCCCTAATGCATATGGAAGAGAGAAAAAATATATAGCCGATTTAATTATACATGTGTTGAATCGAGAAATGCAGCTGTTGCTTTCAGATCAGACCTGCCATATTTGTCCTGCATAGAAAACTCCCACAGTCGACGGTCCCCAACACGAATTCACCAATCGGGAATGGCCACGTGTCCTGCACTATGGCCATAGTATGTCACCCAGCTATGTGCCAGAGTGGATGTTTATCATGAAATTTGATAAAATGTCGGGGGTATAACTTTAACAACAACAACGCAGACGTCATCAGGAATTCAGGACAGTGGGGCTACATTGTTATCCTAGCCATTTGTGGTGGGCCCACCACTCCATGATTTGTGTTTTTTCTTTCATTTATCTTTTTGTACATTGCACCTCCTAAGGTTTCGATTTTACAGTTAACCAACATCTCCCGCATCACAAAGGAGAAAAAAAGATTTGTGTATATCTCAATAAACAATCTATTCACACAGTTTATTTATCACATAGTTTTTCTTTTTACCTCTGGTTACAGTCAGAACCACAGGATAGAGCATATATATTTGATGGGGCAATGGACAAAAATCCCAAACATAAGGTGGGAGGGATCAGCGGTAGCGAGGAAATGATTTCGTATATTGTAGAAAAATATTTTCAGTGGCATCAGATAGAACTGATCATCAATAAGATATTACTTTGGCTGGCAATCTATTTTTAACGGTTTTTTAAAGACACGATACATTTTTTTGCGAATCACACAATGCATATATATATGAATATACACACGATAAACTATCTTCACAACATAAATATCTACACTCATTTCTGGCAAGTGAAACAAACAAACAAACAAATGAAAAATAGAGAGATAACGGCATCCCTATGGGCCACCTATCAATTCCCTGAGCAACCTCAAACGAAAAAAGGGACAAGAACCTGAGGGAATATGCTCCATGTTTCAACAGATTGTTTAAGGCTAACCAGCACCATATAAAAAATGGAACAAATTGCACAAATACAAATCTCGCCATTATTGTTCATATAAGTTTAATTTCGTGATACTAGTGCTTGCAAATTCAACTGAATCTAAACTTTAGAGAATTAAATTTTTTAGATAAAAAACCTATGATGTATGGAAGAGAGCAAAATTTGTCATAGCTATAGCACCAGATGCTATGACTGGAATACAACTTTGCAACATGTGAGACTTGCAAGGACGAGGACGATTTCAAGAACAAAATGGCTGAGGATGATCATTAAAGCAAGGAGAGGACTGCTCTTGACTACTTCAGCTCAAGGTTCACATGTTTTTTTTTGTACTTATCTTTTAAATGTACTGATAAAACACCATTCCTCTAGCTTACTTATACTCGACGTATAATGCTTTATATCCGACAAATCAATCCACATGATGTTGGGCTGACAACATGTCTCTTCCCACTATATATTTCTGTAAAATAGTAATATAAATATTTCTTAATACCTAGTCCTACCAATGTAGCAAAATTTCCTGGCACAACCAATTTGCCAGTCCACCTTGTATTGACCAAAATTTGTGTGATCTCGCTTTTTTTTTTTTGCGACGGATGTGCTATCGCTATTAACTAACTTTAACACCATTTGCCGTCGTTGGGACCAATTTTATAAAGAAAAACAAACATATCTACATCTATTGGCACCAAAAACAAACAAGCAAATAAAAAGCAAAGAGATAATGCCAGCCATCCCTCATCTCATGGGGCCACACATCAATTCACAAGCAACCTTGACAAATAAGAAAAGCGATGGAAAATCCGAGGGCACATTTGTCATTCCCGGTTCTTGCATGTCCTTGGCTGCAACCGCCCAATAGCATAACAACCACAAGCTCAGGTGCGAACAAGGCAAAAACCAAGCAAAGCAAAGCAAAGGCAAAACCCCACTCCCTCCTCCCCCTTCCTCTGCTTTTCCTCGGTGCGGACAAGGCCCCTGCTCGCCTCCATTACCGGCCCGCCCGCGCGCGGCTTCCGGCCGGCTTGTGGCTGCGGTCCGGCTTGTGGCTGCGGTGATGGTGGAGATGGACGGCGGCGTCGGAGTAGGAGGAGGAGGGGAGGCGGCGGCGGCGCGGCGGTGGCGGCTGGCCGACGAGCGGTGCGACCCGCGCGCCTTGGAGACGGACTACGTGCGGCGGTTCCACCGGCACGAGCCCCGCGACCACCAGTGCTCCTCCGCCGTCGCCAAGCACATCAAGGCCCCCGTCCACCTCGTAAGCGCCTCAAAAACTCCTCCTTTGGCGATGCCGCCGAGTCAAACAAATCTCGGATTCGTCTTCCCCGGCTTGTTGGCTTGTTGCATGCCCTGTTTTTCTTGCCGGCAAGGATCCCGCCGGGCCGATCCGCCGTGGCGGCTCGTTCCGATCGGGTTGCTTGATTGATTTCTCCTTTTTTTGACTTGGTCCGGTTCTGGAGTGCTGCGGCGTCTCATCTTGATAAGGAAAGATGCCGACTTGGTTGCGAACCACCACACGTTTGGCCGGTTCCTTGAATCGGGGCATATCGATGCTTGATTTGGAGTCCCCGCCTCTCTGTTCGCCCCGGCATCCTTTCCTGCGATTGTTCGTGCAAATTAATTATGATCGGAACCACGTCGTTTTCGCGGAAAAAATTTCTGCTTTCACGCAAGAAGCCTGTGATTTTTTTTATTGAATCGCCGTGCTACTTTTACTCCCGTTCGTGACAATAGAAGGTTGCAATCATAGCCACAAAGCCATGAGGATTTTTATTTCGCCTTTCTGTACCTCTTCTCACGTGGGAAGATGCTTCCCCCCGCCCCACCTCGAGATCCCCGATGAATCTACTTTGCGTGATTTTTCTTGGGATTTCTAGGTGTTCTTGCATTGGCTGGCTTGTACTGCTTTGTTAGGCTTTCAAGGTTTGCAACTTTGTTCTTCAAGTAATCTAATAGAGCTGGTGGAGATATGCTTCGCTTGGACTCCACTCCTTTGGTTATGAGTTCAGAACTTGTCAGAAAATTAGATGCAACCAAGTATCTTTTCGTTTCTTTTGCACAATTATGAGATGCTCGTGGTGCACTGAACCGATTACTTGAATGCAAAAAAGTCACCATTTTGAGCCACTTTCCAGCCAAAGATATCAGCATATGCTGAATGGATGCCCCTTTCCAAGTGTGAATATGTGTATACAGTCCGTAGCACTATCAAGGCTTAGTCCTCATTTTAAATTTTTGTATATATGATTAAAAGAGCTGTACTATTCTTGAATCGTCTTCATTTGACTTCTACACCATTCCTGCCATTTCCTTCTGATAATTCCTGGATCCCTTTCAGCTATTCATTGATAGGACAGCAGACTGAGTTATCTGGTACAGTTAGTGGGTTAGGATCATTATTCAGCACAGTTATTATCAAATTGACTTCTGTATTGAAAAGCTTATTTCCTCGATTGTTACATGTGTGTGGATTGATACACTTCACCTTCTGAATCATTCCCTCATCAAATTAATTATCTGACAGGTTTGGTCTCTGGTGAGGCGGTTTGATCAACCACAGCTGTTCAAGCCCTTTGTGAGCCGGTGTGAAATGAAAGGGAACATTGAGATCGGTAGTGTGAGGGAGGTCAATGTTAAATCTGGGCTGCCTGCCACACGAAGCACAGAGAGGTTGGAGCTGTTAGATGACAATGAGCACATACTCAGTGTCAGGTTTGTTGGAGGTGACCATCGACTGAAGGTATGCTCTGTTCTTATCCAACGTTCTGTCCGTCATACATTTTAGAATCGATAACTTGCATCAGTATTGATACTGATCGCTTTTGTTCTTACTTCTTTCCTACTGATCTGTTAAAGAAAACTAGCAGTAGTCATTGTTCCTCAGGATAATTCATCGATTATGCATAGTATTCACAAAGTTGTCACTGACTTTCGTGTGGCTATCACGGATTTATTTGACATACTTGCTGTATGTGTTTTTTTTTTTTCAAAAGACCATACTTGCTGTATGTGTTTCTTTTGCATTCTGTAAAGTTTACCTAAAACCCTTACTAATCTACTATGATGCTTGTTGAACATGTACACGGAGTAATAATATATGATAGTAGGTTAATCCCTTTTTAATGTCACTTCATTGAATGGTCAAACGTTGGGCACATGACCGGTTGATTGCCACCATTTCCTTTAATAACTTTTCATTGGGTACAATGTACCTGTGCTTGCAAACGAAGTACGCTGGAAACCAATGACAGGTGTACTTGGCATCTCTTGAGCCTGCTGCACCAAGTCGCCACCGCTATAGAATATGCTCATGCACAAATAATGGTGGCCTTAATCCATCGCTTGTTTATTGGCTAGTGCTCATCCAATGCAGAGCACCTCTCAGCATGGTCGCTGAACATGGGGAAATAGATATTTTCCACCTCATCCTTAGATTTCGTTTTTTTTACGCAAAATCCTGAGATTTCCTGATGCACCTTGATGTTGCTGCCCGTCTCAATAGATATAGCCTCAACAAACTCTTGTCGTGTAACCACAAAACAAGCACCGGTTGCTCTTGTTATATCTGTATGGTGTCTGCATGTTCTCAACTGCTTGGACTAACAAGTATGGCCCTGACTCGCCATCCTTTGACCTTACACGCCAAATGCGTTGCACGAGGACCTGTCACCCCCTTTGTCGTGGTCCATACGTTTGCTTTCTTTGGTGATGCCACCCAAAGTGACCATGGTCACATGCACTGAATGTATTTGGATATATAATGGAAGGCACTTGTCGGATTTATCTGCATGCCTGTTGTGTTAGTTGAAAGACACCAGCTGACTAATTGATCTGCTTGTCATCTTCTTCCAGAACTACTCCTCCATCCTCACCGTTCACCCTGAGGTCATCGACGGCCGGCCTGGGACGCTGGTGATCGAGTCCTTCGTGGTCGACGTCCCCGAGGGCAACACCAAGGACGAGACATGCTACTTCGTCGAGGCCCTGCTCAAATGCAATCTCAAGTCGCTTGCGGAAGTGTCGGAGCGCCTGGTCATCAAGGATCAAACGGAGCCCCTTGACCGATAATGGATGGATGGATGGGGATCGATGCGATTGCTCGATTCTCGGATCAATGCATTCCTTAGACTGAATGTGCAGAGCTATTCTCCAATGGAGCCCCTAGGCTCTTGGAACATGCATGCAAAAAAAGGATTTTTGAGGAAGTGCTACTGCTGTGCCGTGTTGTTCAAATTATGTTTCCTCCTTGAGATTGTGTTTTCTGTTCTCCAGCGTTGTATGTCTAAGGAGACGGACAGAATTCTGTGTTATTGTAGTGATGATGAAGTAAAAGAAGAAAATTTAGAACTGCAAGGCCCTGAACACTTTGCCGATTGTGTGGTTTGCAGAGGGATTCACTGTAACTAGATTCGACCTAGTTTAGCTTGTTTCATCCTGCTCTGTGCGCGTGTGTGTGTGGGAATCAACCGGTCATGGAGAAAAAAAAATACTCTCATGCATTTGAATCTAGTTACAGTGACCTGTCATGGGAAGCCCTGAGCATGTGTGTGTGTGTGTGGTGACCTGCCCTTTTGTGTAAAGTTACTTTAGACCATGATCATGATTTCACCAATGGTTGTGATCATATCATCATATACAAAGAAGCCTCGCTAGAGATAGTTATGATGGTCACCATGGAGAAACAAATACTCATGCATTTGACTTCACTATCCTCAACTCAAAAAACATGGTCAGAAGTCCGATTGTTTTCTACTGCTTAATTCGTTCTAGAAGCCGACCCTGCGGACGGTCAGAGAAAATAAAAGGGAAAAAATCACACACCTTTCACGAAAACTTTTCGATCACGTACCTCAATTCACAATGTGAAACAGAAGTGGAAAGGGTTGAAACATTTTGAAATCGAGGGCGACCCAAAACTCCGCGATATGGAGAATCAAATCCTCACGGAGTTGAAAATGGTTGATAGGAGACACTTGCTACATCTGCATTTTTGGTTCTTAGTGATTTTTAGTGGTGGCCACAGGCCACTTTTGTTGTTTATTGTCTGATAGTCATTTCAGTGGCAAAAGAAAGGTTATCGTAATGGTCAATTCAGTGGCTACCACAATAAGAGCGCTTTTGCATTTGTTCTCTTAACATTTTTTATGGGCAGCAAAGTTTGACGTAAACACAACAACGAGGGACTTCATGATGTGCTCTTGCAGAGCACTAGTAAAGGCTGTTTTCTGTTGGCAATCATACATCCTCGAGCATAGGAATTTCATTAGGATTAAACTTTTGACAAAATAGTATTTTTCTTTTGCTTGGGAAAGAGACCCTGTTCTTGAAATAGCACCACTCCTTTTTGAGGCAATGCGAAACAGAGGACCACCCACCATTTTAGAAAGATGCCTGCAGGCTACGACTTGTTTGTGCTACTTCCCTGGCATAGTCTCAGTGTAATCTTATTCAATTTTACTATCTAAACTTACTTTTCCTGGCGATCTAAAACACAGGGAGCACATGTACAATTCCTCGAGCATTTTCTTTGCTCAATGAGAAGGTAGATTTCCTGCCATGTTCACATCAAAACTTTCGATTGCTACTCGATGTATGCTGTTTGCCATGCTACCACTCCCGTCCTACCAGGAAAAATGAGTAATGCTACGTCTAACTTAAAACTTCTACAAAATTCCTACAAAATGCTGACATGTAAGTGAATTTATAGAAAGTGCCTTCTTAAATTATGCAAATCGCAAAGGGACTCACTTTGCAACTGGCAAAGGTCTTTGGCTGGGGAGCTCCCGCCCAGGGTTCAATTCCTGGGTACTGCACAATTTGTGGAAAAATTAAAAAAATCCCCTCGTCTGTCCCACAACCAAAGCACAGGTTTAAGGTCCGGCCGGGTCGTCTCACATGGGCTACGGTGCCGCTGTGTAAGGGTGGGGCAGGGGTTCGGGGGTTTTCTAGATCTGTGTGAGAGGATCTTCTCCTCCCCAATAGAAAGCCCGGGGGCCGTCATACCCCCGCAGGTCTAGTTTTTTTTAAAAATTATGCAAATCCAAAATCATGTAACCAACCATATTTCACCACATCAGCAATGCATAGAGGTTAAGTAATTTTTTTTTTGTAAGTGTAGCACTGCTCAGGAAAAATACTATGAAATGATTAAAAAAAGTAAAAAGGAAAATATAGTACAAAAATTTTGGAAAGTTTAGAAATATAAAATAAAAATACCCAAGTACTCTTAAATGTACAGTTCACTTTTGGAATTATTCTAAGCTTTGCAAGAAATTATATATGACATTAGTTCAATTATGGATCAAAGTATCACGTTGTTGTGAACCCAGCTTATGTTGAACCTCTCAACCCTTGAACTTCCAAGAGGTCAATATCGTAACTTATATTGCTCCAAGGGAAAAGGACTTTTTCATCACAAAATATTGAAAAGGAGCTTAATCATTTTTCTGCAAACATTGTCAATTGGAATTCGGATAGATTTCACATGTGGTATCTTGCTTTTTCTAACATTTTCACTATTTTTTTAACAAATATATCATGGTTTTCCCGAGTTTTCAATGAAGAAGGACAAGCGACAATGGGCCTCATGGGAGAGCGAAAAAAAGGATTCATAATTTCATACAGCAACTGTGCCAGAATATAAAGTTGCCATTCAACATGATTCTTAAAATTCAAAAAGCTAATTTTCTCTTTTAATTTCGATCTTGTGATTCTAATATGAGTCATTTTGACTCTTGACTCTAACCTTTGTAAAATGATATAGAGGATATCATATTACAGGTTTTTTTAGTCAATATTGAAAGCTATTTATTTGACCAAAATCTAAATCGATATCCTTCCAGAAAAAAAAAATTCAAAATCGCAGGCTGGACGGGTGCCGGGCAGGCTGGACCCACACACAGTCACCGTCATGGACGGTGCGCCCTCTCCGATCGCTGTCTTTCTAGGTCGGCCCGGCTGCCCCGGCCGCTTGGCTTTGCTGCCAGGCAACTACATTAGGCTTGATCACGGGGGCCCCATGATCCCTATCAACTTTGCATGGCCGATAAGCTCCAATACCTTCACCTTTGTGGCCCACCTGGCAGCGGCACCCACCTAGAAAACCAGAAAATTCATCGGCAAAAGCCTCTGGTGTCAATTTATAATTAGTCCTTGGGATGCAAAACTTAATTTGGAGGCTGATCGATGCTTGTTTATCAACGTAGGCCTCACATTTTCGAAAATTTGGTCCAACATGGCATTTAGTTCGTTGGTTCATGTGCAAGCAATGCGCAAGCATGCATGGATGGTAAAACTTTTTTGCTTGATGCATTTGTTTTGATTTTTGTGAACTACGTACGTCCAGTGAGCTTAATTCTGGCATCTCTCAGGCATGTGCGACTACTATGTCACCAAGACCGATGGGATTCAGTCTCGATGACACAGCTACTATGGTCCATGGATCAGGATAACAGTCGTTCCATTAGGACCCATTTTTTAGAATAAACAAAATGTAAATGAATTTCTGATTAAAGCTGCATGTGTTAGAGGCTAATGAAAGTTTATGTAGGTAGGCCATGAATCCGCAGAAAAACAAAAGAAAATGCCTTAATTTGGCAAATATTTAAGGGGCCAATTAAAAACACTCCTTAATTTGGATGCTTCACGAGAAATTTTGCGTTTCAAACAGTCATTTTTTACCGCTGAAAGAACAACTTCGCATTGAATATCTATATGTTGCCGGCCAAAGATGGAACAAGAGTTTCGCAAAAAAAAAAAAAGAAGATGGGCGAAAGGGCCTGTAGCATAGTAGTTACAAAAGTCTTAGTAGCACTTGAGGTCCTGGGTTCGACTCCCTGTGGGAGCGAATTTTCTAGGATTTAACGGCGTTGTGCGTTCAGCGGGAGGTGACGTGGCCGTCGACAGCGAGGCGCCAGTGATGACTTCGTCAATCTCGAGAATTTGCCGGCTCAGTTTTCGAAGATGCTCATAGGGGTAGGGTTTGCGTATGTACGTCCCGAACCGAATTTGCGCTACGTGAATATGCGTGCGTTGTGAGTGTCTGAGTTGTACTGTGTAATTCGAAAAAAAAATTGGAACAAAAGTGGTCGACAGTGGACGTTGGCTTGACAGAACGACCGCTCGTGGTCATGGTTGAGTAATGAATCAGAAAAATCGAAGTCCACCAAATTTTATCTTCCGGACCACAATTCCGTTTGTCTCCACAATTTTGTGGGCCAGTCAAGAGCAGAGCATGGGCCCACGACGAGTCACATAACCACTGGCGGGTCACTACTAAAGCCCACGGCCGCTTACTCCAACCAGGCTGTGTGTCAGTGTGTGTGTCTAATTGGCCATACATTCCGTTGCATTTTACTGAGGTTTTGGCCATAACCCTTGGGACCTGCTTTGCTCCCTTGATGTGACACTGACTGACTGCAAATTTAAGAAGACTAATATTACTCCTCAGGCATTTGAAACAAACAGAACATGAACTGGCTATGAGAGGTGCTCTTAAGTAATTTCACAGTTGTGCCTGTTTTATTGGAGTATCCTTTCCAATATTCCCTCCGTTCCGCAGTGTTCGTCCATAATTAACCATGCATGTTAACCAATGAAGTACTAGTTTCAAGAAAATTTTAGCGTGAAATGACTATGCATACCCTGATAAGTGACGTAAGACAACCATTTTTCATCCCCGAAACAAATATTTGTAGAAATACTCCTGAGACCATGGACAAAAAATATAAACTATACTCCCAGTGAGGAACAAACATAACTGGGAATTTAAGGCTGACTCCAACAAGGATACCCAAACCCATTTTTGCCTCTCAAATTGCTACTGTTCACGAGCAAATCATCTCCAACAGACGTTGCAAAGGGGTAGCCAGTTTTGCACCGGAGGAGAGAGGGTATGGAAAATTGCACACCCTCTCTCCTCCCAACGCATTTGCTTGTCGCGCTCCGGTCCCTCCCCGCCACCGCTCTTTCGCCGCCCTCCGGCCCCTCTGCCGCACTCCGGTCCCCCCGCGCGGCCGTGCCTCTCCCCGACGACATCGACCCGCTCCCTTCCGCCGTGCTTCGGTCCCTCCCCGCCGCCGCGCGGCGCAACTGGTCCTCGTGGACCGCCGGCTCAGGGTGCCCAGCGGCACGGCGGCGAGATGCAAGGAGCTGCCGCGCCTTGCCGTCCCCACGCGCGGCGTTGTCCACCCGCGCACCTCCTGCGCCCGAGCGAGTCCTGGTCGAGCTGATTCCCGCGCCGCCCTCAATCTCGCCTTGCCCGCCGTTCTTCCCTTCCAGCCCTGAGTCGCGAGTCGAGCGCGGCGGCCCGGGGCGGCGACAGCGCAAGGCGAGCGCGGCCCGAGCGCGCCGGACAATGGCCGCCGCCCCGCCCCGTGCCGCGCCGCGACGGCCTCCACCCCCGCGCCGCCTCCTCGATCTTCCTCCTCAACCTCGTCGCGGTGGCGGCTCACCGGCGCCGCGTGCTGTGGTGCTCCTCGACCTGGCACGCGGGCGCGACTGCGGCCTCGGCGCCCTGCTTGTTGCGCGAGGATGTGGGCGCGAGCTGCTGTGGAGGCGGACGTGCGCGGCGGCGGCGCGTCGCGGGGTGGCGGGATCGCCGCAACGTGGAGGCGGTGTGGCAGCGGTCTCCAACGCGCGGTCCTCGGACAAGACGGCCGCTCCGGTGGCACGCGCTCCGGCGGAATTTTGCCGCGGCTTGTTCCCTTCCCCATGGACGCAGGCTCGGGTGGCGGCCGTCAAGCATGCGTTCCAGTCGGCAGCTGCTTCAGCTCGCATCTTGCCAGTCGCCGTTGCTCCAGCTCGCAGCGCTTGAGCGAGCGGCGCACTCGGCGCGGGGTGCAGGGCGGAACGCCGCGGGGAGCGCGTGACGGCGGCGGTGGCACGGCGCGCGGCGGGCGGCGGCGCGAGCTCACGTGGAGGCGGCCGCGGCGCGTGCGTCTCGCATCGAGGAGTCGCCGGCGCGGGCTCGAGCGGAGGGGCGGCGGCGGCGCGGGCGGCGTCAGGCGACGCGTGGGATGCGGTGCGGCAGCGGCGGCGTCTCGGCATGTGGACGAGTGGCGGAGGGGGATGTGCTGCGAGTTCGATTGGAGATGGAGATGCAGGTGCTCTGTTGGAGATGGCGTTGTGAGAAGGAAAAGCAAAACACTGTGTAGGGGACGCAAAGGCCGGTATGCCTCTCCGAAATGCACTTTGTTGTTGAAGTCAGTCTAAGTCTTCCAAGCCAAGCCAAGCCAAGCCATGACAAGTATCTGTGAGCACAGGGATGTTAGTTTAGACAGTTACTGTGAAATGCACGAGCATTGAGCCAAGCCAAGCCAAGCCATCCAACAAAAGATGACACGGCAACAAATATATGGCCCTGGACCCCTGGTCCCTGGCTCTGCTTTGACGCCTTGTGCATCAAACGATAAACGGCACGCATAAGATTGCCACTGACCTCCCTACCTGTTGTCTCGTGAACCCAGAGGCCCCCAGAAGAAGCCAATATGCAAATTTCGAAAGAGATGGATACACATACATTATACACAGCTGGGTATATATATACTTACTATGATATCAATTAGCAGCATGCATGCTCTCTTTTTTTTTTTTTGGCTAAGATAAGCAGCATTCATGGTCATGGATCATGCATGCATACATGGATCTTCTTGCCTTGGAAATGGAAAAGATCCGCTAAAAGTTGGGTGTTCCTTTTCTCTTGTCCTCCTAAAAAACCTTTTATGCATGCACCGCAACGAAAAGCAGATGCGTTGAGGAAAGAGGAAAAGCAGAGAAGATAATTAAGCTCACTCGATTTAAGCAGACATAATTTAAATGCACATATATATGACTCAATTGTACAAGGACTTGGACAGCTAGGCGAATTCTTTCGCGTGCCAGAGAAGATAAGCGAGTATAACATTTTGTTATCAATCTTGGCAGATTTGCTTTTCCTATAAGTTAGCTGTTCAAAGTGCTAGACGCTGATGGAAAACATAAAACATACTATGGGGTATGGGGTATGTGCTGGTGCACAAACAAGATCTGAATAAAGCTGCACTGCATGCCAAAACTGGCTCTCTTCACAAGGCATGCTCCTCTTCACTCGCCAGTCACTCCCATCCCATTCTCTGGACTCATCTTCTTGGCTCTCCTCGCGCCACCCTTGGATTCTTGCACTTGTTAGCTTACCATCTTCTCCCTCCGAGCAGTGAGCACCATCTCATTCATTCCCAACCAAGATTTGCTCTGCTCCTTTTTCTAGCTTAGGGATCGCCACACACCGGGGGGAAAAGCTCTTCTTGGAGCGCTCTGCTTGGCTTCACTATCTCCGCAGCAATCTTCTGCTGGGAACAAGCCAGCTTAGCATGGCCGCCGCGTCGTTGCGTGGTTTCGCGGTGGCGCTCGCAGCGCTGGCCGTGCTCCACGTCGGCACGGTGGTGGTGCGGCCGTGCTCCGCCGCGGCGGCGGCGACGTGCGCCGGCGCGGCGCCGTTGAGGCAGCGGGCGGAGGTGGTGTCCATCACGGAGTTCGGCGGCGTGGGCGACGGGCGGACGCTGAACACGTGTGCGTTCCGCAAGGCCGTGTACCGCATCCAGCACCAGCGGCGGCGCGGCGGCACGACGCTGCGCGTGCCCGCTGGGACGTGGCTCACCGGCAGCTTCAACCTCACCAGCCACATGACGCTCTTCCTCGACAGGGGCGCCGTGCTCAAGGCCACGCAGGACACGGGGACCTGGCCGCTCATGGCGCCGCTGCCGTCGTACGGACGGGGCAGAGAGATGCCCGGCGCCAGGTACGCCAGCTTCATCCACGGCAACGGCCTCCGCGACGTCGTCATTACAGGTGCTGCACTTGCTCCCATTTCTGCTCGGGTGCCATTTCGTGAAGAAAAAAAAAGGGTGTTGTGTGTCCATACAAAAGTTTCCTCGTCATTCGTGTGTGTTTGCGTGGGTTATGTCTCTTTTAATGTACACGAACAGGTACTACATTTATATTCAGGAATGAGAGGTTCAAAAAAGTTTCCTCGTCATTCGTGAGACAGTAAACTAATGGTGAGAGAGAGAGGACTGAAAATGAAACATCCTGCAGAGATAAATGTGCCATGCATGCTGTTTGAAAATGTTGCACGGGATTAACATGGGAGTGAGTGATAAAAGTAAGCCTGTCGAGTTATTACTGAACATCAAGCGCGTAACAGGGTAAAACGAAAACAAAACACTATAGTAACATGGAAAGCCTAGGTAACATAAGTTCAGACGGGAGAAAAGGTGGTCCATTCTGTTTGATAAAATATGTACTGGATCATACTTGTGCTTTTTAGGGTGTTCGGTTGGAGGATGCAGTTGCAGTTGCAGTTTGAATAGTGAGAGAGAACACTGTAGCGGAGGATTCGCGCACTGTAGCAATTCAGTTGACTGTAGCAGCAGGAGCAGCAGCAGCCGGCTGGTTTCCAGCCGGCCGAACACGCTGTTTACCAGAGATTCGTTAAACCAAGGGCCATACTAGTAGCCGCAGAGCCTGAATCTTACCTTTAACCGATCTCATTCTCTCTCTTTTTTTCTTCTTAAAAAAAAGAACTTTAGTGTGTGTTTTTTTTTGAAAAAAGAAAGTCATATTTTTTACTAAAAAATAGAAAGTCATACCTTTCTGAATATTACGATTGAAGCTGCTGAAATCATTGTTCAGTACCCGGTACTCCATGATAGGTTGGGAAATGAAACAGTACGTGCTTCTGAAACAACCTAGGGTGCGTTCGTTGCATGGGGTCTAAACTTTAGAGGGTTTTTGCAACGAATATTGTGATTACAAATAAAGTTTAATTACAAAACTAATTTTAGACGAATCTAATGAGGGTAATTAAGCAGTGATGAGATGATGGTTACTGTAGCATCACTGTAGCGAAACTTAAATTAATTAGGCTCATTAGATTCGTCTCGCGATTTAGAGAGGAGGTCGTGACATAGGTTTTGTCATTAAATGAATAAAAATATTTTTAAATAGTAAGATTCTCTTTGATGTGACAGGTATAAACTTTAGAGGAGGGTGCAACGAACGCACCCCTAGTCTTGTACTGGTACTCCTTTCTTTCAGTCGAAGTCTCGTTCTGTCTCAACTTCAGTCATGACAAGTATCAACAGCTCACATTGTGCGTGTTTCTGAAACAACCTAGTACTCCTTTTTCAGTCTGTTACCAGGCACCTGAACTTACTCTGTCTCGGCTTCAGTCATGACAAGTAACAACAACTGACATTCAGCATGTTCGGTGGAGGTTTTCCAGCCGGCTGCTGCTGCTTCCTCCTCACAGGCTACAGTGCTGCTTCCAGCAGCTACAGTGTTTTCTCTCAGAAAAACTGCGCAGCGACGACAGTAAAACTGCGAGCCGAACAATCTGATTGTTGCATCCTTTTTCGCACATCAAATACTGTTTGCACCGATAGTTGCAGGAGAAAAGTTCATGAAACTGGTGCACCACAGAACGTATCTCAATTATGATGTTTTGTTCTCTCTCTCACTGTCAGGTGACAAGGGAGTCATCGACGGCCAAGGCGAAGTGTGGTGGAACATGTGGAGGCGGAGGACTCTTCAGCACACCCGTCCAAACCTCGTGGAGTTCATGCACTCCAGTGGCATTCACATCTCCAACATCATTCTCAAGAACTCGCCTTTCTGGAACATCCACCCTGTTTATTGCGAGTAAGCACACACTGAAAATTCGTGTTCAGAGTATTTCCTCTTTCACCAGTTCCAGTAAACTTCATGACAGAGTATACGATACTAGTACAATGATGCACCCTGTATCACGGGCTCGTGGCAACCGTTTTTGCTGACGTTCAGTTCATCAGTGGTCGTAACCAACATGATGATCGTCAGTTCGTCGTCGTACAAACCGAATATTCACTGATGACGCTACGCATTCTTGTTTCAGCAATGTGGTCGTAACCAACATGATGATCTTGGCGCCGCACGACTCCCCAAACACCGACGGAGTCGACCCAGGTATGCTGCTCATCTAGTACAGTAAATTTCTTTTCACGTCCTCAAACAACAGTAACGCTGAATAATCCTTGGACAGATTCGAGTAGCAACGTGTGCATCGAGGACTCGTACATCTCCACCGGCGACGACCTGGTGGCGATCAAGAGCGGGTGGGACGAGTACGGCATCGCCTACGGGCGCCCGAGCTCCGGCATCACGATCCGCCGCGTGCGGGGCTCGTCGCCGTTCAGCGGCGTCGCCATCGGCAGCGAGGCCTCCGGCGGCGTGCGCGACGTCCTGGTGGAGGACTGCGCCATCTTCGACAGCGGCTACGGCATCCACATCAAGACCAGCGTGGGGCGCGGCGGCTACATCCGCAACATCACCGTCGACCGCGTGCGCATGCGCAACGTGCGCGCCGGCGTCCGCATCGCCGGCGACGCCGGCGACCACCCCGACGCGCGGTTCAGCCAGAGCGCCGTGCCGCGCGTCGACGGCGTCACCATCCGGGACGTGTGGGGCGTCGGCGTGCTGCAGCCCGGGTCGCTCGAGGGGATCAGGAGCTCGCCGTTCACGCGGATCTGCCTCTCCAACGTCAAGCTCTACGGCGGTGCGGCGGCGGCGGCGTGGAAGTGCAGGGACGTGCGCGGCGCCGCGCTCGGAGTAAGGCCGTCGCCGTGCGCGGAGCTCGCCACCAGCCTCGCGTCAGGGTCGTGCGGCTAACTACTAGTAGTGCCTGTGTTGTGTACTGCCTAGTTGGAAAGAGTAGTGTGCTTGTTTGTAGACTGTAGTCTTCGTCTTGTTGAAGCTGTACTTTCAGGTTGTCTGTAGCATTATTTAGGCTTCCTGCTGATCTTATTTTTGTAGTATAAGGTTTAGCTGTTGTTTGTTCGACTTCAGTTTCAACACAGGTGCTACATATATATTTGAGACTGAAATTTCCAAGAAAAGAGAAAACATGGCGTCTCTTGAACTAATGGTGCAGTAGGTAATATCAAGAATGAAGCTAAGCCTCTTTCATTGATGCATAGTTTTGTGGCTCGTGCCACTAACCACTTAACGATGACAGGATAACTAACCAAACATGACTTCGTTTCTCCTGCGCTTCTCAAGATCATGTCTTGTGGCGAGACACAAGTGTTCCAGGACAAATTCAGAAACGCCCAACACCACTTACTGGAAACTGCACTCAAAGAAGAGATGTGGCAGAGTTTATTCAGCGCATGAGTCGCAGAGAACGCAGCCACGCAGGTATATTCTGGGTGTTCCATGTTCTTCCTTTTGAGCATATCACGAGTATTCAGTCTGTCTCTAAGGAGAACAGATTCTTTGTCATGAAAGCTTTGATGGAGATGTCCTTGTTGGGAGCAAAAGAAAAAAGATGGCGGAATCTCCATTTTAGAACTCCTAGGTCCCAAGGGTCTTTCCAAAGACTAGTCGTTGCTCCCTCCTTTACATTATTATTACACGCCGCAATCATTAAGGATAAATTATCAGCAAGTAACCTAACATCCCTCCACCAGAAGGAACCTAGCTACTTTTCTCCTATGATGACGAGGAGGAGGGTTCTATCTGTTGTAGTACACCTTCCAGGCGAGCTCTACCCAGGGCAGGTTCATTCTGTTATAGAACTGTGCCGATGCTTGTAAAGCAAAGCTTGAGTTCTTTCTGAGCATGGGGGTCCATGGTTCCCACACCTTCATGTTGTTTTGGTCGGGTTGCTTTTTTCCAAGCAACTAGCTAGACAGCCTCCTCTTCGATTTATATCACCCATAAGAGAGCAGCCTATTGAAACCCATCATTCTTTTGTCAATTCTGTTCGAGACATGTAAATCACCAAAAGTGTATTCGGACATGGTATAGCGGCATAATTAAACAACCCAATAAGCAAGAAGCACAAGCACGAGGCTAGCTTATTATTCACAAGACCAGAACATCAGAGAGCTTCTGTACCAGCAGTAACATTTACACACAAGCGCGCGCAGGCACACACAAAACACAAATGAAAGCACTTGTGCCTGCTACATCCCCGAACTGATCCTAGCTCGTACATGCATACGAAACAGGCGCTACTGCGCTATGCCGCAGGAGTAGTACATATATACCACCACGACGACGACGCACCGTGGGGGGACAAATTAAACGGAGTACGTACGTACATCGACGGAAACTGCACGAAGACGCCAGCTGGTGAACTGCTGCACACCGCAGGGAACACAGAACAGGGGAACCAACAAGCTCTCTAGAAGCGGTTGATGAGGCCCTTGATCCATGCCACGACGCCACCCTCCTCCTCGTGGTGGTGGTGGTGGTGATGGTGACGGGAGGAGAAGCGGCGGGCGTGGCCGAACCGCCTCTTCCGGATCGCCTTCCTGAACCGCCGGACCATCTCTTCCAGCTCGTCCTCGTCGTCGCTGTCGCTGTCGGCGTCGGCGTGGCGGAAGAACGGCTTCCCCGTCTTGATCTCCTCGTCGTGGCGGCGGTCGTGGGACAGCTTCATCATCATCTTCTTCTTTTCCCCCTTTTCCTCGTCCTCCTCGTCGTCGTGGTGGTGGTGGTGGCGGTGGATCTTCTTCATCTTCCCCTTTTCCTCGTCCTCCTCGTCGTCGTCCTCGTGGTGGCGGTGGTGGTGCTTCCTCGACAGCTTCTCCTTCTTCGACCTCTTAACGTCCTCCTCCTCGCCGTCGCGGGACGGCTTCAAGCCGGCGACCTCAGCCTCGCCATCGTCGGTCTCAGGGAGCGAGCGGTCCGGGTCCGGCTCCTCGACGGCCTTCGCTTCCTGATGCAGCGAGCGGTCTGGGTCCGGCTCCGCGACGGCCTTCACCTCCTCGGCCTCCGCCTCCCGGTTGCGGTGGGAGGGCAGGCGGAGGAGCCCGTCCCGCTCCGCCGGGACAACCTCGGCGGCGACAGCGACGGTGGTGGTTTCAGCGTCGGATTCGGGGGTGCGGCAGTGGGCGACGGCGACGAGAGAGAGGAGGAGGAGAAGGAGGGCGGTGGCTGACGGACGGGCGGCCATGGCTGCGTGATCGCGGTGCCTGCCTGGGGAATCGAATGGCAATAGTATTTGTAAGAGGCGAGTGGTGCGTGGGACCCACATGCACGTCAGTGGGTCCCCCGAATGCAATGCGAGTGGCGGTGTGGTGAACTGAAAAGTCAAACCGGTTGCTTGACGTTTTAGTTAGCTGATGATGGCATGATGAACAACCTGCTCCAACATGCGGCAATCAGATTAATTGGCTCGATCTTTGTTTTCGGGGAGAAAGAGAGGGACAATACATGTACCTAAGCAAAACCTATTATTCGGTCAGAAAGAAATTCATTCATTTGGCAGCTGTAACTCGTCCCGATAGGCCGAGGCGTATGTGTATGAGTGACAGTTGCTCAATCACCTTCAGCTCAGGTGAAAATGACGTTCCTACGAACTCTGACTAATTAGTTTGTTCCCAAGGAGGTCGACTATCGCCTGGAAGTTGCGTTCCACTGTTGCACTAGTACGTGCAACCCTTTCTTTATTTTTTTTTCTTTTCTGAATACACTATTGTTCCTTCAAGACAGAGGCGTCAACTTATGTCTTATTCCTCGTCTTGATGCTGCGTACATAATCAAGTGACTATGGGGCCGTTCGGATCCCCTCTATTTCACCCTCTAAATTTCTACCCTCTAAAGTAAAAAAGAATCTTACTATTTAGGGGTACTAAATAAAATTTAATTACAAAACCTTTCTGCAGACGGGCGTTATTTTTCGAGACGAATTTAACGAGCCTAATTAATCAATGTTTTGACACAGTGATGCTACAGTAACCATCGTCTAATCGCGGCTTAATTACCCTCATTACGTTCGTCTCGCGAAATAGAGGGGGGGTCCTGGACTTAGTTTTGTGATTTGACTTTGTTTAGTACACATAAATCGTGCCGGCATTATTGATGTGACTGCTACAGCACCCTCTAAAGTTTTTATAGCCTCATCCGAACGCAGCCTATGTTTTCATGCTTCCAGGCGAAGGTATCGCGATTCTTTCTTCGCATCTGCCCGTCAACCGATTTGCATCATGTTACCCCAGAGTTCGTAGGAACGTCATTTTCACCTGACCGATCGATCGAGTAGTTTTTATCTTGTATAATACAGTTTTAAGTTTGATCCAAGCTTTGCCGAAAGCTTAGTCGTAGCGTTTAGATAAACTAAATTACCCGCGCAAATTTACGCAGCCGGTAGTCGAATTGCGTATGCAGTGACGTCAATAGAGAGCGACCGCTCTCTACCTAGCTAGCGAATGAGAATTCGAACAATATTAAAATGCGAGGATCGAGGTTCGTGTACCGGAAAAAACGGTTTGGCTACGATTAAGCAAGCCTAACTACTAGCCCGCAACGTGCGTCCATGCCAGCTTTGCTTGGATCAAGGATAATAGCCGTATTATTAACCGCTAAAGAAAAGCATAGCAAAGATCATGTAAGGCTAAATGGTAAAGCAGATGAGGAAGCTAACAGCTGGTAACCTGATGCCTGTACCATTTGCCAGCTGGGGCGTGCTTGGGGCTTCATAATTTTTAAGGTGCTGCTTTCTGTTCATTGTGCCCTAAGGCTGAACTACCATAGAACAAATGAACTTGAAGATAAAACTTTTGATTTGCATAGGGATGACTTGCACTTTTCATGAGCCTTTCCTTTCCACCTTTGCTCTGCTCATCTTAGCTCGATATATAGTTCTTGAACGACTGATTTTCAGTACTGAAAGTCTGAAACAGCTGTGTTTAAATTGAGGCCAGAACATTTGTTTGCGTGAGGCAAACATATTAGAATATCTATCACAAATTGTTTTTTTAACCTCTCAAACTGGGTTCAATTGTAGCATCAGTTCATTTGCGCGCACTCACTCGCCCTACATACTCATACCAACACACACCCACGCCGCATGAACTTGATTAGGACAATATTTACATACTAGTTTTCAATTTATTTAACCATGTGCTGAGTGGTTGCATTAGTAGATACCATTTTACAAAATGAATTGCATGCTTATGTCAATATGAGTAGTTTAGCATATACATCAGACCTCGGTGTTTTCGATCACAATTATCGGCTTCCGACCGATATCGACATATTTTCGTTCCGATACCTTCTCTTTCGATATCCCAACATTTTCGTTATCGTTTTCATTTCCGAGGTTATCGGTTTCGATTTTGTTTTTGACTAAATAATATGCTTAAAAAATAAAAATGATATTATTCAATCGTTTCCAACCGTTTTCATCCCTACATAGGTTAGCTTCCTCCCTAATCACTCGCAGCAGAGCCAGTACGTGGAATGGTGATGGCAACCTTCATGCCTTTGTTGCAGTGGGTGGGCACGCTGCATATGAAGAACATCTTGCAGGCGTCGGTTACGCAGTCTGGGATTCGTATACGGTCCTCGCCAGAATGGTACCTCGGGGCGCCGTTAGGGACCTTGCACGCATTGTACGAGGCTTCGTCCACCTCCACGACGTCGTGAAATTTCGGGTTATACTTGAACACTGCATCCATGCATGGCCGGCGATGATGTCACAATTCATGATTTGAAAAATCACCCGTTGTGGTTATATATATGCGCCATTTGTTAAGGAGTATAATACTAGTATATATTCAGAGCTCACCAAGGGTGTCGCCGCCGACGATGGGAATATAGCTCGGAAAGGTTTCGTTGACGCGGAAGCTCCAGCCGTCGTCGTCACCGACGACCCATTCCATGCCACGGACCACGGTCGTTAAGCAGATCAGGCCGATCAAGAGCGCAATTAGCGCTGTGGTGCGGATGTTGCTAATGCTTCCTCGCGCCATTTGACGCACCCTGATCGTGAGCTCAAGAGCACTTGAACGAGAGTGCTTCGAACTGATGATGAGGGTGCTTGCTGCCTGTTAGATGTTGGTGTTGGGCGAGGGGAGGCTGCTATTTATTGACACCTCAAGTGGGCTGCCTTCTGCATCGATTTTTTTTTTATTCATTGGTCCTTGGTATCAATCCTCTTCATATCTTGTTTTTGGATTCTTGGCATGTTGGATATATATATATATATGGCCATGTTCATGTTTACTTCTTTTAATGTCTTTCAATCCAGAACCCAAACTATAGTTGCTGGTTTTTTGAACCATTGCGTGCGCCGACGATGCAGCAGCTTTTGTCCGCAAGGGAGAGGATTTCCATTTATAGCCTGCTCAAAGTGGGCAGCAGCCTTGACCCTTGAGCATCGATTTAGATTCACTGGTCCATGTAATTAATGTTCTTGCCTAAACGAAAATCTTGCTTCTAATTTATTATCGTTTAATTCATGATCAGCGGCGTAAATGACCAAACTCTTGCACCTATACATGCAAAATATTCTAGTCGATATACAAAAGAATCCAACTGAAAATCCATCAACGACGCCTTTCAAAGGAAATGAGAGGAGATGCAATTTAGAGGAGCAGCGCCATAGTATGTTATGATACAAAATAATAAATTGATATGTGGCAAAGGTTACAGAGTAGTACACTTTAATAGATAGATAGATAGATAGATAGATAGATAGATAGATAGATAGATAGATAGATAGATAGATAGATAGATAACTCAGATTTCTCATTTATTTTGTAGATATACATTTGTCGACACCATTATTTTCAGATATTCTGAAGACTTATTTTAAAATTACAGAGGACTTGTAATACACGTAAGGAAACATGAAGGTAGGCTTCGAGTCGGTTACCATAGATAGAAGATTGTCTAGGGTTAGTTGAGATCTCTAGAGAGTGACACCCTGCCTACAAACATAGATGTAACTCCAGGTATCTGACGCGTCCTGCAACCTTAGCAGAATCGCCGTCATATTCAACACGACAAACTTAGTGTTATTATTCTCCAGAAGGCTCGAACCACTACATATATACCCTTTGTGTGTCTTCAATTGCTACTCCTTTGATCCAAATATCTGCCGATCAATCCTGCATCGGCAATATTAATAAAGTAATAGTTGGACAATAAGTTTATAGTAGTAGTACTATTATTTTTTGATATAAAAGTTTGCTGACAAGTTGATGGGCTAAATCTTGGCCCAACCTATTCGACTGGGCCGGAGGCATTGACATAATTTGGGTTTAGACTTGGTTTCAGGCTGCCTTTGTCGCACTTCAGCTTTGGGAAGGCTTGGCTCAAAAAAAGAAAAGCTTTTGGAAGGCGAACCAAAAGTCTTTGGTGACCCATGGAAACATTCAGGGCCACTGTCACTCTGCAAAAATTTCTCACTGGTTCTATTTCCGGAGGTTTATTCCCTTCATATATTCTTGAAAGATTAGTAGATCACACATACATGTTTTCTTCGGACCGGCACATCCTCTAAACTGGAGCCGGTACGTGATTACAGATCGCATGGTAGACAGATCTCTAGAGGATCATCAGTTCACGTTGACAGCGATCCTCATGCCGCCGCTGCAGTGACCGGGAAAGCTGCAGATGAAGAAGAACTTGCCACGGCTGGTCAGCGTGATGCGGTCGTTGCCGGAGCTGTGGACCTGGGCGCCGGCGCCGGCCTTGCAGCTGTTGTACCCGTTCTGGTCCACCTGCACCACGTTGTGCGCGCCGGCGGCGTACTGGAACACTGCATTTAATCGCGTCAGAATCACAACAACTATCCATCCACTGTTCAACCATCACAGATCACTGAAGTTGATTTTGCCTAGTTAAGCTAGCTACTCAATTACTACCAAGCACGTCGCCGACGGCGAATGGCTGCTTGCCTCGCGCCCAGCTGTCTTCGACGCCGAAGGTCCAGCCGGCGTCTCCGACGGGGTTCACAGCAGCTTGCGCCACGAAGATCACGCAGCACGTAGCCATCAGCGCGGTGGCGACTTTGCAGACGCTTCCCGGTGCCATTTCGGTAATAACTGCTGCTTTTTGAGAGAGCAAGATGATGAGACTAGATGGAAGGCTGATGAAGCTGGAACGGTTTGAGATGGGAGACAGCGTCCACATTTTATGGGCATCTCAATGGGGGCGTGTATTAATGCGTGCCAAAAATGAAGCCATGTTTCTTCTGAGGCTGTCAACGTGCACTAAAATTGCAACCACTTCTATTGTTACTAAATTAATTAGTTCTATAAGTTTTAAATATATGACACATTTTTTCGTTACTTTGACTGTTTGTTTTATCTATAAATATTTACGCAGATAGCTAAATATGCAAGTTAACCGCTTTTGATGCTAGATCTAATGATTCATTTCACGTTAGCTAACTAATTATTTAACTATAGTTGTTGGTTAAAATTTAACAAAAAATCAACATTGTCATATATTTAACAATGAATAGTACTAGTCTATAGATGCTATCAAAAAACTTTAAGTACGAAATGTCACTCACAATATACAATTATCTTATTTCCACAACATCTGACGAGGCATTCAAACTTTCACTTATATGCAGAGAAGTTCAAACGCTAGTTCAGTCGCACCGCCAAATTACACAGAAAGGCACACTAAAACGATGACTTGGAACATGAAACACCAGTAGTTGCAGAAATTGCTGAAGCATTGTGGTTCTCACGTCAGGTGAAGTTCAGCACAACTGCCAAACTGGTCGAACTGGATATGCTTTAGGTATACTGATACATGCGGCTCTCAGAAAAAAAAGAAAAAGGGTATATATAGAGATACATGTGACATTCACGTGCCGGTTTTATTATTAGGCATACATTTGCAGGGCAGTGAGTTTTATTTGACCATATATATAGGTGTCCATCACAATTGGCACCAAAGAAAAGTAAAAGGTCCCAACATAAAGTTCACACTGTCTATACACCAGACTGAAGTAGCGCGAAATTACATACTAGCAGCAACGGCAACCAGAGTCATCTGACGAGATTCGACCCCCTCTTATTCCCAATCCCATGGTGGATTTATTAACCATTGCTATTCCTAGCTTGCGCTGCTGACGACCGCATCCTTGTAGGAGCCCGGCGGCGGCGGCGGCATCTCCGGGTCGCCCCTCCGGCCTCCGTGCTCCAGGATGAGCGGCACCTTGCCCTCCCTATCCATGGACAGCCGGTCCTGCGCGCCGCCGCGCAGCTTCTCGAGGCCCCGGCCGCCCATCTGCTGCGTCTTGAACACCTTGAGCAGGTTCAGCACGCCGCCGGCGAGGAAGAGGAGGCTGCCGATCAGGCCGAGCCACTTCCAGGTCCTCCCCTGCATCCAGAACCAGAAACAGAGTATCACACTTCAGCTCTACTTACTGTCAGCTGAATTGCCTGGCAGTATTTCACACCCCAATTCTAGGAACAAAACTGACAGGGTGGAAGTTCAGTGAATTACCAGCAACCCGTGGTAGTAGCCGTGACCATGGTGCCGGTTGATGATGCCGCCGATGAGGAAGAGCGTGCTCCCGAGAAGGAACGGGATCTGGACGCTCTTCTGCAGGAGCTGGACATGCCCGCTGGCACGCTCGTAGACCTGGCAGATGTTGTGAATGGAGCCGAGGCACCACAACGCCGGCCCGGCTATGAGCAGGTTCAGGCCGTGCGTCGCAAGGCCGTGCCGGTACCCTCTCTCCTTCTGTATAACATGGACAACTGGTTGAGTGATGTTTTCCGCAGTGATATAAACTCTGATTCTAATCTTCAGACCAAACAGGCTTAGGAGTGAGTGAGGCTTGGGATTAGGACAGGATTACAAGCTTTGGTCCTTCAAGATAGTTCCTGGAGCCTACCTCGATTTTTACTCTAAATTTCGCATAAACCTCTTTTAAATCAAAACATTAGAATTTCATTAAAAAAAAAAATCTCTAGCAGGATCCCAGAACCACCCTAGTTTTTTCTAGCCCTAAACTTCCCTCATTTGTAGCTAAAAAAGACAAAATTGAAACTCTCATTCTTTCTTTCAATGAAATTAATATTTTTGTCGCCCTAAATGCTGATGTGATCCAATCAAAATTGTTTTAATTCAATTTTAAGGGAGAACTATTACGTAGGAGAGAAAAATTGCCCCTCATAAAATTTTCTGGTTGCTCTAAAAACAAAAGTTTACGGGGGTCAATTTTATGAGAATTGATTACGGAAGACTTAATACCTGAGAGATGCTCTGTTTTGCTACCAGTACTGCTACTGAACGAGTAAATCAAAACAGGACTTTCGCTCGAACAACATCAATAACGCACTAACGATGTGATGAGCTGCACGTAACTTAGATCGATCCTACAAATCGCCACTGCACACTCAGATTCAGAGACGAACACCAACGAACCTGAATCTCGAAGAAGATGACGGCGACGAGCGTGAGCGCGGTGCCGAGGATCTGCACGGTGGGGACGGCGAGCTCGACGAGCACGAGCTGGTAGTCGTGCGCGGCCATGCCGAGCTGGTAGTCGACGCCGGCGACGTGGGCCAGGAGGTCGTGCAGGTTGACGGCGAGCACGCCGACGAGCCCGATCGCGGCCACGACGAGGCCGGGCTTGCTGGACCCGGCCCACGGCAGGAGCAGGCCCACGAACCCGGCGGCGAGCAGCACCGCCGAGAACACGTACACCCCGGCGTTGATGTACTCCCACCGGTTGCGCGCCGCCGCGCCGGCGCCCCCGCCGCTGAGGCTGTACGCGCGGGACTCGCGCGCCGTCGCCAGCTTCACCATGGCTTAGAGCTTGCGTGCGTGCGATGTCTCGCTGCTGCAGTGGAGTCGGTGGATGGAGGTGAGATGGTTGGAAATAAAATGGCTGATCAAGCAGAGGGTTGAAGCCTTCAAGGAGACCGCGGCATTGGTTGTATGTAGGCTCGACTGTCGAGGGGCTGGCCATGGCGCTGGCGGGTACGTGGCGGCGTGCATGCAGTGCCAGATTGTGACAGGTGAAGCGGGCGCGTTACTTTTTGATTCGTCACGGCCGTTTCGGTGATATAAAATATACATTTTCGCTTCTAGACGATGGAGAGGTGGCTACTGGCCAGAACACGTGGTGTTGGACTCTGTACAGCATGCATATCTGGGATCGATGGAGAGCTTTCAGTTGGCTACTGGAAATGCCACCTCACTGTCGTGTGAGTAGAATCTAGATTACGTCATTACGTGGAGTATTATAGTACACTCATATAGGATCTCGAGATTATTTATATACTCCTATTTCCGTACTCTCAATTCGCACTGCAATGATTTAGACTCTTCTCCATGTTTTGCTAATTTATCTGACATGAATCTATTAATCTATATTTTGCTACGATGACGTTACAGTAACTATCTTCTAATCACAGTTTAATTATCTTCATTAGATTCGTCTCGCGAATTGGCTCAGGAGTTTTGCAATTCGTTTAGTAATTAGACTTTATTTAATACTTTTAAATAATAAGATTTTCTTTGATGTGATAGAACTAAAATTTTTACCGTCTGAAACGAACACGTTTTAGAACTAGTGCGAAGAGATCAGCTGTGGATGATATTTACTCATTTTCTGTCTTGTTTCTTCTATTACCCTCACACAACAAGCTACTCACGGATAATTGTGGAGAAAGGGAAAAAAATTCTGAGAGAAGACTTTGACGCAACTCATAAGTTAGGGGCTGTTTAGCAGCAAAAGTTTCGGCTTCGGCTCATTCTACTTAGACTACCGTAGCTACAGTAATAAAGCTGAAAAAGCCTCAAAATAGTGATTCATGCCTTCTTCAATTTTTACTAAAATGAGCAACGGTTAGGGCTATAGTAAATAAACAATGTCAAAAATAAAAAGAAACCGGTGGCAATAAGCTCTTCCAAAATGGCTCTTACTCTGTTTATGACCCAAAAATCCATATTAGTGCAGAAGTACACATAGGTACCATATTTGAGCAAGTCATCCAAAAGAAAAAAAATAAAACCTAAATAATCAACTTAGCAGTAATTTCAACCTCTTATTGATAAGATTAATTTCAACTTTCACTCAATACTTTGATGATTTGACAAAAGAGTAACATGATTAATTGAAACATATACTTTCGAGATGGCTCTTGTTGGCGCCAGTCGGTTGGGTTATAAAATTGGAAGCTCAAGCTTTTAAGTATTAATAGGTCACACAACAACCTATGTTAAAATAATAATAACACGTAACCTCTCGCGGTGGTGGACTCGGGACCCTTTGACGTAAACTTGTGCATGTCATTCTCTCCGGCAAGGCTCGAGCAACCTTGATTTTGGTCATATTCTTGCCTTCGTGGAGCAATGTCATGCCAATTGGATCGTCGACCTAACACTAAAAATAAAACTCATAAATTTAGATGACACAGATGAACAAGTCCGTGGATTACACGTTAAAATGCAAAATAAAAGTACATGGACCCAGATGACATAGATGGACGAGCTCGTGGACTTGAAACTGCAAATAAAAATTCATGAACCTGGTTGACATTAGTGAACTAGTTCATGAACTTCTACTGCATTTTACTCTTAAAATAATTCTAACATATTTTTATGATATCGTTTGTATGTATCTATTTTTAATTGTTATTAAATATGTAAAAATATAAAAAAATATGTTGTAATTATTTTAACATATTTTATTGTGTCAACTATTATCATGCAAAAAAATGAGCTTTAAATTCGACCTGTGCATGCTCAGAAACAGAAAGAGAAACTTCAATCGGAGGTTATATTGCACTAATTTGAAGTGACTTGGAGATTAAGTTGAGCTATGATTTTGTTTCAGTGGTGAAATGAACAAAAGTAAATTGTTCAGAGGAGTAGAACAAACATTTCCCATTTAAACATTTCCCATTTAAATATATATACCCGTACTCTCAACTTCGATGTACTGCAATGACATTTAGAGTCTCCTTTTATCTCTGCAAAAAAAAAGTATTTTCCGAAGTTTCCTCAGTTTTTCTAGCTATTTACAACAACATTCACCGATAGTTTCTAAAAAAATATGAGAAAAAAACGACAACTTGGACATAACCCTGTTACTTTACTTGACTATTTAGTTGAAGTTGTTCCCTGGTGGCGCGAGGCTGGCAACTAATTGATATGCAAGGATCTCAAGCATCAACTTTTATCCACAGTTTTAACTTTCTATTGACAAAATTTGAACTAGAGACTAAAATTGAAAAGCTTTCAACTCATAAATACAACTTTCACGCAATACTTTGAGGTAATGACGAGATCTTAGCACCCTAAGCTTCACTTTCCATAAACTCCTCTTTTCACCTAGTTAATCATCAATTGTTCCTCTTTCCAAACCTCCACTACCAAATGAAGCTAGAACCGTTCCCGGCCCTCGTCTTACTTCTGCTTGAGAAACCTAAGCTTTAGTCACAAGAAGATTCATGCATGTAAATATAGAGTTTGAATCTATATGCTTACGATTTCTTGGTCAATCACGAAGTGTATTGTCGGTTGGAGAGGACATGATTTTGATTTGGTTCATACTCTTCGGCGGATTCAATTGAACAAGTGATGTTGAAGACGAGTAAAATACTTAAATATTTTCTTTGTGCTTTATTTTTCTTTCAAATTAATTATTGATGTAAGAAGTATGTACCTCTTTATAGTTTAATATAATCCACAATCATTCGCAAAAGAAAGAAAAAGGATGGTGAGTGAGAGGACACAACTTGATAACTCAGGGGTGCAAGGGAGGGATGTAAAGGTTTTGACGCGTTACCTAATGTGCACTACTTTGGTATATTGTAGCTTTCTGATTCATATCATAATGCCTTTTACTTGCTTTAAGTGGATAAAAAAACCACTTGAGATCATGACAGCGCCAGGTAAAGCTAGGGGTACCTAACAAAACTTACAATCATGTTGGATTGGAGTTCTGTAAGAAATAAGGTAAATATTGAATGTTGTTGCACATCAATAGTCCCAAGACGAATAAAGTGGACAAGATCGATCACCCGCCATCACGCTTGAGCTCAGGCTTGACGAAAATGGAGAGAAGAGAGCGAGGGACAAATATATATGTTTCAATTCAAGTTAAACAAAATGAAATGCATGATGATATTTAACAAAAGCAGCGCTAGGCTACTCTAGGTAAGAACCAAATCGCTTCCGAGGCTGGTCCTGGCCCCGTGACGGCGTGCTCGAACAAAACCCGTCGTTGTTCCATGGAGTACACGCCCCACGTGCTCCCAAAGGTTGCATGACACGGCCCATGGTTGGAGTAGTATTGCTTCTTGCCGACGAAGTAGATGCAGTTTCTCCTGCAACCTGCCGTGTCCGACGCGCGCACGGAGAACGATGACCCTGTGCTGACGAAGAGGGCTCGGTCGCCGGCCAGCTGGTTCACCTTCGTCCAGCGCTGCCCCTTCACGTCCAACCTGTGCACCTCGAAGCCGGAAACCGAGAGGCACTCGTCCTCGCCGCAGTCTACCAGTTGCTGGACGAAGAGGACCTCCCCGTCCGACTCGACCAGGTGGCCGCTCACGTGGAAGGCGCCCTGTGGGTTGGTCACTCTCGCCACCGGGAGCTTCTCCATGCGAAGCGGCGGCGACGTGGTGGCGTCCACCGTGGAGAGGCTCCCGTCGTTGTGCAACAGGTAGTAGCAGCAGCCGTTGCAGTTGATAGCTGACGAGATGGGGGGGTTGCTCGCGTCCTGATGCAATGTCGGCTCCACCGCACACTTCGACCACTCCTCGCGGCCGCCGGGGGCCTGCCGCCAGAGCACGCGCGTGCACCCGTCGACGGCGAACAACGCGTCACCACCGCCGCCGGCGCCGGCGGCCGCCACCACGCGGCTGTGGTCCAGGTGCGACGTGCCGACGCGGATGCTCTGGCGCGCGCCGGTGATGGGGTTGACGAGGACGACGGTCTCGCTGTGCCAGCCCGCCGCGAAGGCCACGCGGCCGCTGGGCGTGGCGCCGACGCACCGCAGGCCGTTCGTGTCCGACGAGCGCACGCGGGCGGGGATCGTCGCCGCTGGCGTCGGGCGATGACGCGCGCCGCCGTCCAGCGCGACGGAGGCGACGAGGCCGCGGCGGTCGGACTTGTTGTGCGGCGGCATGCACACGTAGAGCTGGGGCGCCGGCGACGTCGCGAGCATCGCGGACACGGTGGCCGCCCACGACTTGCAGACGGTGGCGAGGCGCGCCGAGTCCATCAGGCTCATGTGGCAGAGCACCTTCTCCGTCAGGTGGAGAGGGAGCTCGCTTACAGCTGGTCCGCCGCCGGCCGCGTCGCTTGCCTTCTTGCCGGTGCTGGCGCCGTCGGCGTCGCTGCTTGTTGTGCAAGCCGTGGCTGCCACGCCGTTGGTCGGCTGCTGCATCACGAGCAATTGTCTTGCTTGTTGATCCTGCAAATCATCGGAGCAGATGTGATTTCAGCGGTCACAGATTTGGTAATCTCCCCAAATAAATGGTAAAAAGGCCGGAGGTCCGAAACCGAGTAGTCACGTACTCTACACAACTGGATCGTGTACAAGTTCCGTTCCGGCTGCTTCTCCTGGCGATTCCGGCTCGCTTCGTCCATGAGCTAGGTCACAACATAATATATAGGGGAGCCTCAAGAAAAAAAAAACTGTGTGTCAACCGAATCAAATAACCCAAGGCTGCAAAAAGGCCATGGCATAGCTGCAGCGATAAAATAATTCTCCTCCACGGCTTTTGCAGCAGGGACACCGGACATGGACACAGAGATGCACCGTGTACCAACTCCAAGGGCGCCATGACAATGGCAGGCAACGCGAAGAGGAAGATGGCGAGTGCATGCGACGAGGAGCAGAGAAAAGCTAGCTTTGGTTGCTTTGGCTGCTTAGATTCCCATGTCCCCATCCACTACATAAGGTCCCGGCCAGAAGGTTGCTTCGGCTGCTTAGATTCCCATGTCCCCATTATCTCCCTCCCTGCCATGCATTGTCATGGCGCCCTTGGAGCTTGTTACAAGAGCTGCATCTCTGTCCATGTCCAGTCTTTGTTGCAAAATTAAAGTCGTGGAGGAGAATGATCCGTCACTGCAAAAGCTGTGGAGGAGAGTGATGCATATCACCATACGGCATCAATGGTCGAACTCCCTCTCCACAAAACCGAGAAGATCCTCTACTGCATCGTCGGCCCTCTGGAGTCGGCGCAGGCAGAGTGAGCCTCTCATCTCCGCCGATCTCGGTCGGACAGACCGCTTTCGCTAATCAGGTTAGCCAGTGCCTGTTGTATACTTTACATCAAGAAGCACGACACACACACACACACACGAGTGCAACACTTAAATGGTTACTGGCAGTGGCGGAGCCAGGAATTTTTCATAAGGGGCCGACCAAATATGAGGTACTTAGAGCATCTCCAGCAAGGCCCCTACTTGGGCTCCTACTCTATTATTTAGGAGCTTGAGCAAAAAAACTAACTCCAGCAAGGACCCTATTTGGACTCTCATTTTGCATGCTCTCTCAAACTCCATCTCCAAGCCCCCATTCCTGAGGTCCTCCTATCCCCCCTCTCATTCGGTGGGTCCCACCATTTTTTTCATTTTCCTTTTTTTTCTCTCTTCTCCCTCCTCCCGCACGCCATGCTGCTGCCTCGCCTTGCCCCGGGCCGTCGCGCACCTCGCCGCCATTCCGCCTGCCCGGCCCCGCGCGACGCCGCCAGCCGCACGCTCCTGCCTCTCGCCCGCGCGGAAGAGGACATCCCGGCCATGGCGTTGGATCTGGAGGCGCCGCCATGGCGCTGGATCTGGAGGGGAGGTGATGGCCTGCTGCTGCCCTGTACGCGGCACCCCGCCATCGCCGCGCCATGCCGAAACCGCCGGGACGACGTCGCGCAGCGCCTGCTTGCCCGCCTGCACGCCGCGCCAAGGCTCGCCGCCGTGCTGCCTGCCATGGCCGCGGCGCCTGTCCCACGCGCCGGCCTGCTGTGCCGCCTGCCGCGCGCCGCCATGCTGCTGCTGCTGCTCGCCATGCCGCTCGCCACGCCGGGTTGAAGAGCTTCTCTACCTCCCCGCACTGCCGCACGCGGCTTGGCGACGCGCGCCACCCGGACCCGGCCGCCCGCGACGAGAACGTCGCGAACCGGCGCCGACCGCCGCTCTTGGGGAAGGCGACGACCAGGTGGTAGTGCCCCTCCTCCTCTGCTGCCGCCGCCGGATCGTACACGAGCCCGGCCACGGCGCCGCTGAGCCTCTCGCCCCCCGCGGCCCGCCCCCAGGGACCGTCGTACCGGACCTCGTGGAACCTGCGCGGCCTCGCCGGGTTGGTCACGAAGAAGACGCGCGACATGGTCACCTTGCCCGCCTGCAGCCCGCCGCGCCTGGCTCGCCCGTCCGCCAAGCGCGCTGGCCCGCCGCGCATCACCCCCGCGCTGGACTCCACGCCGCCATGAGCGCCAGCGGCGCCCACGCTCCTGCTCACCTCGCCGCGTTGCTCCACTCCTCAACCCGCCGCGCTCAGCCGCTCCCGGCACGCGATGAGCTTGTCCGCGGCCGCCGTGGCCGAGCATGGGGAAGGGAGAAGGGAGAGGGCGCGTCGCCGCCGCCGCCGACGCCTTGCTCTCCTTGCGCGCCAGCTGCCGCCTTGCTCCCTCCTGCTGTCGCGCCGCCATGGCTCGCCTTGCTCGCGGGAAGGAGAGACCGAGAGGATAAGGTTGAGGAGCCGGTTCAATGACACGTGGGTCCGTTAAAATGAGAGCTGAGATTTGAGAGCCATTGCTGGAGTTGATGTCAAAAATTGGGACCCTAAATTTACATTTCGGCCTCTAAAAACTTTTTGAGAGCCATGTTTTGAGGGCTATTGCTGGAGATGCTCTTAGAGGGGGAGCAGCTATATATGTCGCCAAAATTATCAGAAATTTCAGGTCAATTAACCAAGCACAACTTAAAATACAAAAGAAGCGGTAGGAGAAAATGTAGCGAGGAACCAAACTTAAGTTAAATTAAGCAAGATACATGATATTTCAGCGAAGTGTTACCTAACCATCAAGCATCAACTACAATTCACATCTTGGAGAAGTCAAATCAGGAAGATAAGCTTGCAATGGCCTTGCATCCATGTCTCATCTCCCATTGAATTTATTGCGGTGTAAATCTTTTGTGCAGAGGTCGCCGGGGTTGGGGGGGGGGGGGGGGGGGGGCATGGCCCCTGCTGGCCTCTCCCTGGCTCCGCCACTGGTTACGGGCCCAGGAGATTCTGACATGACACATGTTAACATATGTCATACCTGAATGGGATCTACTCGATCACCGGTTCTTGCAAAGTACTCAAGTTTTGGTTCCAAGGGCCCAAGGCTGGGAAGTCTGCCAGCGTGAAGGTGGGCGAGAAGGGTGGGTATTAGGTTGTGTTTCATCGCGAGAGATATAAGCTCACGTTCAGTATAGATAGTCTTTTGTTGGGTATTAGGATTGGCACTAAGAGCGAAAAGTTTCAGGACAGAAGGGGTCCCAGCAGCATAAGATCGACAAAGGTTGTGGAAACATATCGGGAAGGGTGGTGGGGATTGGGGGGGGGGGGGGGGGGGTTTGTGGCAAGTTCACCTAGATCTGTTGAGTCATATGTTACCATTGTTGGCGCTTGAGCCTATGTTCTCTATAATTCTTCTTTTTTTTTTTTTTTTTGCGAAGACTCTATAATTCTTCTTTAGATGATGAGGTTTTCTATATGTAGATGTCTTACATCTTTTTTGTGTGTGTGTGTGTGTGAACATACCTCATATTTTCATCATGCTTATATTTTATAATCGATCACGCTCATATTTTGTAGTCGATCTAGCCCAAACCCCTCACAGATATTGCTATATTGTAATCTGATCTGAATGAGAGTCCTATATTGTGCTATAAATTCATGGGATCCACATCGTTATGATTTCCATATATCCATCGTAAAATTTGTGTTGTTTGAGGGACACCTTATACATAGGGCGTCCTACAGGATTCAACTTGTAGGTCAGCCCAATAGCTTATCAAATTCGGCCCACTTAAAACAACTTAGCTTACCAACTAACCGTCAACATTTTCAAACAACAGCTTCAACATTTTCGTAAGCCTATGTCCACATTTCCAAACAACAGAGTCAATATTTTTGCCAAAAATGTTGACATAGCACATAAAAAATGTTGACACAGTGAAAACAAAATGTTGACATGGTACATTCAAAATGTTGACGAAAAATTTAAATTTCAAAAAATATTCATATTGGATCTCATTTTGTAGCATTAATTCTAAACAACATCATGCTTCAAACGGATTCGAAAATGGACTTACGGTTTAAGAGAAAAATGTGTTTAAAGTTTGAAATTTGTTTCTTTTTCTTCCTCCCACCAACCGCCCCAATCAAAACGCGCCACGTGTCACCAGTTGTCCTCCCCCTCTCAGCCCGCAGCGTACGTGGGTTGTCGGATTGCCTCCCGCACTCATCTCAAAGCATTCTATCTTTTTTTTTTGAGCTAACATCAAAGCGTCATCAAAAGAATTTTGTAGAGCGGGCTACATATAGGATCCATCGTTGTTTGAACTTTGATAGGCCCAGCCAGTTACATACTTCGCCGGCCCGGTCCGAAAAACTCTCCCTTGCAGGTCATCCAGCCCACTCACATATTCTCATCTGCTCCTTCGTAGTAGTGCAGCCTAGTGCGGCAGTCCGTACCTTGTCGATTTTCCTAGTGCGGAGCGGTACAAACTTGTGGGTTTAGGTGCGCACTCAGGTTTGCTCAAAAAAAAAAAAAAAAAAAGTGCGCACTCAGGGCATGAATGCGAGCCCGTGTTTGAAAAAAAAAATTACTTTCCCTTTTGCACCAAGTGTTCCTCGCATCATTACACAGTACAACTCAGACACTCACAACGTACGCACACTCACCTCTATGAACGCACATACACAAACCCTACCCTTATGAGCATCTTCGAAGACTGACCTGGGAAATTTTTGAAATTGACGAAGTCACCATTAGTGTCTTACTGTTGACGGCCATGTTACCTACCGCCGCTGAAAGCATAACGATGTTAAATTCTAAAAAATTTGCTTCTACAGGGAGTAGAACTCAGGACCTGAAGTGCTACTGAGTCTCTTGTAATCACTAGGCTATATGCCCTTTCTCTCTCGTATCATTCATTTGCTTTCTCGTTGTACCTAGCTTCTAGACCAAGATGGATCGAGTGGGCTCTCGTTACATTGCCACATCGTCCCGTCATAACGCGGCCGGCCTCTGGCAGCCTCGTGCCGCCGTCTCTCCCGCCAAAAGACAGCCTTCCTGAACGCAGTCGAGGACGGTCCCCTTCCCGTTGTTAGAAAATTGAAGTGGTGGCTTTTACGCAGCCAAGATAACCACATTAGAAAATTGAAGTCGAAATGACTTAAAAATTTTTCAAATTGATATATTTGAAACCATTAGAAATTGACTTGAAGATTTTTTTTCCAAAAAAATTGACTAGAAATCATTTTGAATTGACTAAAATATTTATAAAATTAATTTAAATCTGTTAACCTAATATTTGGTTAAAAAAAAGAAGCCATGACATTTTAAAACTATAAATTACCACAAAAAAGAAAAAAATATTGACTAGAGCTATTATAAAAAAGTTAGACTAAAATCCACTCTTAAAAATTAATCACCGATCCGTTATTTCAAATTAGTCTAAATTACGAAACTACTATCAACTAGAAACAATACTGACATAACTAAAATGATGATAACATATTAATAAACTAATGGCGTTCATATATTGTACTAAGTACTAACAGCGTTAATGCTCGGACCACCTCATTAGTTCATTTGAAACTCTTGAAACCTATTATTTTGACTCAAAACCATTTAAAATTTAGTTGAAAATATTTGAAATTTATTTTGAAGAAATTATTTTTTGAAATCTACATGAAATGTGATTTCTTCAAAATGATTTGTTGATCGTTCTATTTTTTTTTCCAGTTTCTTTTCTGTTGAGTGGCATAGACAGGGTGTGGAGGTTGATTTGTTGTTTTGTTGTCGGAGGGCCCGTGAGCACCATGTTGATTGCGAAACCTGGTGGAGTGATCATGTTTAAGGTTTTTAGTGCTGGTTCATTTGCTGGACATCTGATTTCGCCAAGGACTATATGATCTAGTATTTTTCAGCTGTGTGCTCGGTGACTGAGTTCACTAGAATGACGCTCCTTAAATAATCTTGCGTGAAAGAAAATGAATTCTTTTTTTTGGGTAACAGAAAATGAATTCGTCTAAACAATATTTGAAAATGCCATATTTATTCAACAGTTAAAGAAACATTTATATTTTTAAGACAAATAATTATAAAGCTGTACTTTTAATGGCGGTGTGGACTGTGGAGTATTTGGCGTGCACTCGGCGGCAGCCGGCGGCGAGCAGAGCACCCCTCCGCCGGAGCGAATGTACTAGCATGGGCACGCTGCTGTACTACTTACCGCCATCACGTACTGTACTGTGCACCACCCCGACCGAAAAGCGACCGATGGCGATCAGAGAGATTCAAGAGCCTCTCTCAGCCACGAAAAGGCTCCGGCCTCGCGCGAGCACGGCCATCGGCTCTGATCCCTTTATCCACGTGCCGCTCCGCCACTGGCCGCAACCTCCCAGCTCACCACCTCTCCTCATCTCCCGTGGTGCGGCACCCCCGCGCCACTGCCCGCCTGGACTGCAGTGAGTGAGTGACCCGCCGCCACCGTTATGCCATGGCCGTCATCCTCTCCTCCGCCGCGCCATCAACGCTAACTCCTCCCCCGCGCGCCCAGAGGCGGAGGCAATCGCCGCCGCCGCCAAGGAGCGGCGGCGGCCTCCGGGGCGGGTTCGCGCGCCTGTCCACCGCGCTCAGCCTCGCCCACGGCTTCGCCGGCGCGGGCGCGGCGCTCGCCCTACCCTCCTACGAGGAGACGCTGCGCCTGTCGACCGACTCCAGCGGTGGCGGGGACGCGTTCTCGCTCCCGGACCTCAACCTCGACGGGTTCTCCGTCCCGAACCTCGGCCTCGACGGGCTCGTCGCCTTCGTCACCGAGAACCCGGTCGTGGTCGCCGCCAGCGTCAGCGCGATCGCGCTGCCGGTGGTGCTCGCGCGGGTGCTCGGGGGCGGCGGCGGCTCCAAGCCCTACGCCGTCGTGTCCGCCAGGGCGGCCTACCAGCGGCTGCTCGAGGAGCCCGACGTGCTGCTGGTCGACATCAGGCCGCGCAAGGACGCCCGGGAGGCCGGCGCGCCCGACCTCCGGGAGGCCAAGAAGAAGGCGGTGTCAGTGCCGTACAATGGCGAGGACAAAAACGGATTCTTGAAGAAGCTGGCGCTGAGGTTCAAGGACCCGGAGAACACCAAACTCGTCATCCTTGACAAGTAAGGATCTCGACTCTTCGTTGACAACTGTAATGTGCTTGTTTCACTAGTGTGACTAGTACCAATTTGTGTTGGTAGGTGTTCATATCGCAATTTAAAGACCCAATCTTGCTGCATTTCATCAAGTGGATGTAATGCCGTAGCATTATGTTCTCGGAAATCAAATAAACTGGAAAATCATAACACACTTCATGTCTTTTGGGTTATCCAAAGGCATTAGTCCAGAGAATAGGTAGTATGCTGTCAAAATTGCGAACTTCTGAACTCTGGTTTCGAAAATGGTCGAGATGCCATATTTGTTTTTGCATTATTGCACTGCCACACTACAGGGTTTTGTTCTTCAAAATTATTATGTGTGGTGGAAGAAGGGGATTATTGTGATGAAATGGGTAAACGAATAATGGACATGGGCGTTGTGTGCAGAATTAGTTCCAGGTTCCTTCCTTGTAAAGACCAGCGAATTATTATGTTCAGAATTAGTTGCGTTTCTGGTGTATGTTCCAATTTCCTTCCTCTTCCAATTATTTACACTGATGCTGGGCAAGCCAGGTTTGATGGGAGTTCCGAACTGGTTGCTGAGCTTGTCACAGCCAATGGTTACAAAGCTGCTTTTGCTGTAAAGGATGGCGCAGAAGGAAGTCGAGGATGGGTGGTACTTATACTTTACATGGCTTGTATTTTCTCCTGAATAACCTCTGTATTCAACCAACAAAATGTGACCATTTGCTAACTTTGCACTGCAGAGCAGTAATCTTCCCTGGAAAACTCCTGCAAAGGGATTCAGTTTCGACTTTGGCGAGCTATTTGGGGTGAGTTATCACCCTGATTACTTGCTCCACTTGACTCTGTTCGAGATATTTGTTTCATTAATTATAAGGTTTTGAGGCATTCCTTTCCGTGATTGTTATTTTTCTGACTGTCAAATGCTGAATATGCTGGGTAAACTTGCAGGACAGTGCAGATGGTTTGCCAGTGACAATCGGTCTTGCAGCAGCTACTGGTTTGGGAGTGCTTGCCTACACTGAGGTAGTAAACCAAGAGTTTTTTTTTCTTCAATTCTTTTTTTCTTTTCAGGTTTTTCTTTTTTTTTCCTTACACATCTTGTACAACCTATCCTGCAGGTTGAGACTCTGCTACAGTTTTTGGGGTCAGCTGCCGTTGTTCAGCTAGTGATAACCAAGCTCTTATATGCGGAGGTACATATTTCATTTCTGACTTTTTAATGGGCTTCATAACTGTCAGCATAAACTTTATTTCTTATAATAGAATACATTTCTTTCCTACTATAAACTCTTATGCCTGTTTGTACTGCCCACAGGACCGAAAGAAAACCGTTAAACAGATTGAAGAGTTCTTCAACAAGGTTGCTCCACAGGAGCTTGTTGATGAAATAAAGGTAGCTAATCATGTTGTTGAATATTAAATGTAAAGTGTTATATTGCTTACATAGATGCACATTCAATTCTTCATGAAAAAAGAACCCGGCCTGGTGAACAATCAACTGGCTTTGTACGGCATTCAACACCCTCTTGTTTACAACAGCTTCCTTTATTTGCACTTTTTTTTTTGCGGTGGTATTTGCACTTTTTTTACTTCTCAACACTCATAGACAACAAGAACTGGCCTTATAGTGACACTTTCTATCACATTTTTGTGACAATCCTGCAGGAATTGAATTATTAGTCAATAAAATTCCAGGAAAATTCCTGAGTTTGAAATGCCTTTATTCTGATCTTGCACCAACTTCAACTGCTTCTGATAGTAAATGCTTTTGGAAACCTCATAGTAAATTTCATTGCTCAGCAAAATGCCTCGTCATCTACAGGAAATTGGGCAGGCTTTACTACCTTCGTCCGGTGTTGCCAAGAGCCAACCAGCACTTGCAGCTGCAAATGCAGCTGCAGCCACCGCAACCACCGCACCAGCAGAAGCAACTTCTAGACCTCAATCGCCATATACAAATGTAAGTGTGAACTTGATACTTGATTTCCATTTACGGAAGTCAGTATGAGAAAACTTATGGCATGCTCATCACTTTGCTCTTGGCAATCCTAGCAGTACCCAGATCTCAAACCGCCGTCCCCTCCTTCACGGCCGTCTGCCGAGGGCGCTGTAACTGAATCCCCAGCAGCGCTTAACTCTGCACCAGTAGCAGAAGCCAGCACGGAGTCACCTCCACCGAGCTCCAGGCCTCTGTCACCTTACGCGAATGTAAGTGCACAACTGAAACTCCATTCCCATTTGCACCGTGTGCATCAGGCGATTCTCACCATTCTTCATCTACATGCAGTACCCGGATCTGAAGCCGCCATCATCTCCTACGCCATCGGCACCTTAATTAGGCATGACTACAAGAAACCGGGTCTAGAGAACATTTAAGAATTGATTGTTCATTCGGAACCACGAGGAAAGGTGTATGTTGTTCGCTGAGCCTATGCTGACAGAGGTTCTTGGTCACTGGAGCAAGTTTTTCCTAGAAGTAAGTATAAAATATAATATCCAGTGAGCCTTGATTTCTGATTCTCCCTTGGCTATCTTCTTCTTTGTATTTTGTAAATGAGGAATTACTAGCTCTGGGAATTCAGGTGCTGCAGTACTTGATATGTGGTCTGTAAACTATAGTGTGTAAATGTCATGGCTTTAGAAGCTAGAAGCCGGAGGGGCTTCAGAAGCTGGGAAATCATCAACTTCAAACCTGGAAGCAGAGAAACCCATGCCAGAATTCTTACACTAATATATTTTTGGCATTTGCTGCTGTCAGTGGAAACTTAAAAATGTTTATTATGGAGATACGTATTGATTCTCTATGGCACCAGGTTTGAAAATGTCAAAGTTCATAAAATTTTTCAACGGTTGATCAAATTATTACATATTAGTGTACAAAATATGTATCTATATTTATATTGCACATATCTTGGAATAAGATATTGGTTACGAAGCAACTGACAGCATATAAACTGCCAGTTTTGACGATCTTTATCTGTCTATGACAACATATAAACTGTTAGCTTCACCGCAAAAAAAAATTAATAAAATGAAAAATAAACTGTTAGGTTAGGCTCATCCACCGGAACCTGTTGAATGTCCGGCTGCCGCCGACTCAGCGCCGTCGAGGGCGAGGCGCACGCTGTGGGCCGCGGGGCCGCCGCAGCGAAGCACACGCGCGGGGTGGATCGAATAAACGGGCCGGTCCGCGTCGGCCTTTTAATCACGGACGGCCCGAACATGTTGCGTCGGGGCACGCGAGCTGCGGTCTGCGTGGGAACTAATTTTGATCCCGCACGGGAAACTATGGTCGCGTTAGACATGCATAAAACCGGACGCGTTGGGTGGTGTCTCGCCGGGTCCGGTGGCTCGGGCCTGTTACCCCAGGTATCGGGGGGCAAAGGCATGTAAAGGCATAAAACCGGACGCGTTGGTTTGTGGCAGCTGATGTGCGCCCTAAGCTTGCGCCATGTAAAGGCATCCCGCCATCGAGATGTATCGCCCTGCCACAACTCCTTTTGTTATTGCCACCTCCCATGAGCAAGCCTGGAACAATTGTTCGGCACTTCTTCGGCTGCTAATGGGCCCTAAGGTAAGCTAGGATTGTTTTTTGACTCACCCTTACATTTCAAAACCATTTTTCACCAAGCCCCTTTTTCACCAAAAGCGGCTTGGTGAAAAGGCTGTGCCACCTTAGGCTTGATCTCGCACAAAGTACCATTGTGGGTGGAGGAATTAATAATTTGTATGCCATGGTATTTGACTGACGAAGGTGTGCTGTGTGCACTGATTGGTGACTTTAAAGATACAACATTCAATTATACTGTAGACCAACTGTGTCAGAGAAATTATGGAGTATAATTTAAAGCTCTATGATTAGTATTGGCCTAGCAAAATTGGTAAAATGAAACAGCTTGACTTCATAGTTTCTAAGAGTTTTTTAAACAAGCCTTTTCGAATTTTAACCCATACAAAACGCGCGGTTCAACTGCTTTTCACTCTCAATTTGTTTATTTAAATTTGCTAACCGGATTAACTCGCAGGCACCTCGTTATGCTCGTGCCATGTATTATGTACATACCATGCATGCAAATGCGGAACATTGAGGAGACACATAGGGCGACATGAATAAAAGGGATTATCTATTGAACATACAAATTAAGTAAATAGTAGCTATTTTTAACGTACTACGCAGCTACAAACTAAATTAGCTATAGCTGTTGCAAAGCTACACAGTTGCGCTCAAACTGCTCCTGTGTTTTGGCTTTTAAAAAGCACACGGCCATGCAGTGCAGGTTGCTACTGCACCACGTCACAACAGCGTTTGCTGAATTTCCTGCACGAGCTCCTCCGCGCTAAGCTCGCACTCGATCCCGATCTGCGCAGAAAACAAGAAAGCCATGCATATGCATCGCGATCATTTATATGTATATAATAATATAATAATACCTATTTATATTTCAATGCTTAAATGGATGACAGGTTTAGGTTATATAGCTCATCATGCATGCAAGTCTGGACAGCTGGTTAAGTACAATACTGATTATCATTTTAGCAAGCTATAGCTTGTACCATTTCTGCTTTGCAAACTGCTCATGCATAGCCTGATCTGTATACACGTGCCTGGTTACTGCACCAGGGTAAAGATCAGGGTCAGCAGTCTAAAACTACCTCAGGAACACAGAACATTTCCTGAACCCAATGAATACTCAAGCCTGTACAACTGCTCACGAGTATTCCTGCAGTACTGTACAGTGTACACCATTCTCAGCACTGTGTGTATATGAACTCCACACAGTAGATATGTCCGGGTAGAACATATAGCCTACACACTAGCTAGGGCATTTATGAAACTGATCCGTGTTTCAAAATTGTTTGTGAGCAGGGATTATACTCATATATGGGCCACAGATGGCATGTCCCATGCATGCAGGGCCGCAGGGGTTGAAACTGTTACTGCTTGGATCAATGATGCAAGTGCTTATTTCCCGGGGAGTTCGTATAGTAGCCTACATATAGCTCTCACATGAAATGAACACATCTCAATAGATGTGCTACTGTTCCCAATTGAATGCCAGCTCTTCTCCTCTGGTCCATGTTAAATTCAGTGTGCCTTGAGTTTCATGTGTATGGTCTCGTGTGTTCTTTTGGGCAGCTGTGTAAACATTTCTGTCCATTTATTTTGTATTTCTAAAAGATTAACAAAATATACCTATCGGTGAACTTTAGTACTCCTATGTGTGTGTATGACTGGAGCGAGTTTTAAACTAGTTAGTTGCTGCACAATAACAATGTATGGTTATCTGGAACACAACATGGAAACGCTGGTGCAAAAACAAAGCTAGGTCAAATATCAGTGTAATATAGGAGTATATACCTTGATGGTGAGGGAGTGCATCATCGTGTCGTCGACGGTGCTGACGCTGACGTGGAGGATCTCGAGCGAGAGGCTCTCGAGCGCAGCGATGATCCTGAGCGCCTGCCCCGGCGCGCGGCGCGACACGGTCTTGAGCACTAGATTCGGGCCGGCGAACTCCACCTTCACGTCGGGGAGGAGGAGCGCCGCCGCCCCGGGCCGGGCGGCGTGCGCGGCGAGCTCCGTCACGATGCTGTCCAGGGTCGGCAGGTACGGCTGCGGCGCGGGGTCGTGCTGCGAGTGGTAGGACAGCGACGACGACGACGACGTCGTCGGCGTCATGGCCGGCGTCGACGCCTGCATGTAGGCGGCCGGGTGCGGCGGGGGCCTGCAGGGCATGTACGGGCTGCCGGGCCGGGTCGGCGTTCGCGGGCTTATCGGCACGGCGACGCGCGGGCTGAGCGGCGGCGTGGACCTGATGAGCGGCCGCGGGCTCGCCGCCGCCGCCGCCTGGCCGGGCCGCGGACTGAGGACCTGCTCGGCGTAGGCCTTGCGGTGCTTCTTGGCCTCCAGCGAACGCAGGAGCTGCTGCAGCTCCTTGATGTAGTCCACCACCCCTCCGATGATGGACGCTTGGTCTCCCTGCATATATATTCCAGTTATTGATATCCGTTTAAGATGCATGTCTCCTTCACAAACTAGTTCATGTTGTACTACGCTATAGGACAAGTGATGTTAATTAGCGTACTAGATTCTCCCAATTCTCAAATGATGTTTGCGGTAAAATTACATATATAGTAGTAGTAGTACGTACTAGCATGCTAAGCTAGCTAGAAGCCATCTTGCTAAATGCAGCATCATGCATGAACCTTCATTTCACAACGTGGTGCAATAAATGTTCCTAGTCATCCTAAGCCCTATTACATTCTTAGCAAACCGAACCTGTTCATGCTCCAATCATGTATGGAACTGTCGCATCACTCGCGCAAGAGGCTAAAGAGATGCTACAGATGCATCTCAAGAGAGCGGCCGTATCGTGTGCTATCATTGACCCATCGTCCAAGGAGATCGATCAAGGTGTAGTCAGCCACTATTTGCATTACACAGTTGGTGGTATAGCCACTAATTGATAACTTGAGTGTGCTTGCTGTGGGAGACTCTACAAAAGGGCACAATAGGGCTGGTGCACGTACGTTACAGTTTGCAGTACTTCTCAAATTATTGTAGCCATCCCCACAGTCCAAATTGGAGCGCACTAGCGCACTGAAGCGCTGGACCAGGATGACAACAGGCTGATGGAAACGCTACAATAGCTGTTCGTCTCATTTCGTAAACAAAACCAGAATGATGATGTAGTGATATTTTTCATTTTGATCGTTCGGGTTTTCTTTTACAAGAGCTTATGCCGTTGTCAAGTTATATTATTGGCACTCACTAGATATCCTACTGGTATGTATATTTACTTGGTTGGCTGTGTCCGCTCATAAATAAATGCAAAAACAAAGAAGCATGCGAGATCACAAAAATATGTGCAGAGTCAGAGATTGTTCGCCAATCAAGTGCAAAAAAAGGACATGAATAATAGGAGATGGTGTATAGTATATGAAAGTTAGTTACCCTCTTGACATAGAAGCAGGGCATGAGCGAGCGCAGCACGGCGAGGTGCTCGTTCATCTGCTTCCTCCGGTTGCGCTCCACCGCGATATGCGACATCTTCGCCCCCCCGTCGTCATCGCCCAATTCCGGCACCGGCGCCGACGAACCCTTCTGCCTCTTCTGCACCGGTGCACCGCCGCCTTTAGCCTCGTCGACCGAGCGCCGCCTGCTGTTCCCGGTCGGTCTAGCGCCAGCAGCCACGGAAGAACCGCCACCGGTGCAGTTCTGGCGAAACGGTGCTGGCGCCGCCGCCGCCGCCATGGCGCCACCTCCACCTCCGCCGGGGGCGCCGTTCATGCACCCCTCCCAGGTGTCGAGGATGCTGAAGAGGTCCTCGGCGTCGGACACGTGCCGGAGCTCGCAGCGGTCGTCGACCAGGACTTCGCACAGGTCGCCGTCCCCCATTGATGGCCGCATCTCAGGACGGAACCAAAGTGAGATGCACGTACGGGTACGGCGAAGTGAGCAGGCGATAGCTATACCTATGCACGTACAATTGTCTGTCTTGAAGGCCTTATCGTCGTGTGCCTAAATCTGGCGATATATAGGAGAGGATGTTTGCGAAAAGCGAGAGGAGTCGGTTGCTCCTTTTTTAAGCATCCAGGCTCGGAACGAAAAGCGAGAGGAGGGAGAGAGACAAGAGCAGACCGTTGTTGCGGAGCTTTGTATAGTCGTGTGAAGGGACGAAGGGCCATAAATATAGGGGGAAGCTAAGGGGAAAGACACGGCTCAATCTGGGGAGCTTGCTGGAGATGGCGGCCACAACCCTAGCTGCTGGGGCCATGCTTCTTGGGGTCTAGAGATGTCCGAAGGGCACGGTTTTAATGTGGTGGTGGCCATGGGGGATGCGGGATCAATGTGTGAAAACCCAACCTAATAGCCGGGGATCGGCAGCTTGCTTCGGTAAACTTTAGGGGGAAAATTGATATGACTTGCAAGTAAGTTTTATGGGAGATGACCTTATTTGGTTCTGTTTGACGTTGCAGTGGTTTTTTTAAATTAAGACAGCACTTTAGATACAGATTCAATTGTACTCTAAATAAGCAAAAAAAAAATGTTGTATTGAAAAATGGAAACACTATTTCGCTTTGGATGTCGGAAAACCTAAAATTCCCGCAATCCGAATTCCTATACAAATCACTATTCCTAACTTGTCACAATTCAATTCCACCATGTGCATCGACCAAACACATAATTTTATTTATGTCACTAGCTACGCACGTTATGCACATATGGGTTGGGTGTGCGATTTAGCCTTTACCCATTTTTCATTAGAAAAGATGCCAAAGAAATAGTCCAGCTAAATGTACAATCCATTTGCACAACCATATTACAAACATGAGACCAAATGGCTTAAATCATTGGAAGAAGTCTGCTTTATTCACCCGAATGATTCACTTTATTCATTGCATACGTGCAGTCTTAATTAACCCAGCTTCTAATTCACTTTAAATATAGCTGGAGTAGCTTCTAATATTAGGTTGACAATAGAAGTGTAAAATGGATGAATTCATCATTTATATGGCTATCAAGGGTATGGATTATTTGCAGTAATAATACAGTTGTAGAAATGAGTTATATGCGAAACATTTGCCAAATTGAACAAACATTAGACGGATACTCCCTCCGTCCCTTTATATAGGGCGTTTTGGAGGTTTGAATTTTTCCCTAACTGTAGGGCGTTTTGAGGATAAGACAAACTTTGTGGTTGGTGGAAGGGTTGGTAGAGGGATGGGTTGAGATAAAAATGAGGGGTATGGTAGTCTTTTAACACGTTGATTATTTTTGTGTTTGAATGCTAGAAAGCCTTATATTTAAGGATAGAGGGAGTATTGTTCTTCGAGCACTCGAAAATGATAAGGTGTGCCAAGGGGAAAGGAAAGGTCGCCATTTATTTTACCTGCACAATCTGAGGGCCAAAGTGCACGAGGAATTGCATGCAGCCACAGGTGGTATGTTTGGCCGATCCTAGACCCGACCATGGACAACATTGCAAACTAGTGCATCGTATCAAATCAATCACGTAAATCAGCTACACATACATATGTGCAGCCTTAATTAACCCAGTTTTCTTTATTTCCCTTGCATGGCATTAATTAAAGACCTTATATTTGTGAAAGTGAAAAGGATGGCATCAAGGACTGGACGGACGACACATGTAGCGTCACGTCGCTGGCCATGCATGCAATGCAGAGAAGACACACACTGAGCGTAGTACCTGTAGATTGATGGTGGCTGCAGGCCCAGCCTGCCCGGCCGTATGAATGGGGCAGCGGCAGTACACGGCCGGCGGCGCGGCTGCCGGCCGGAGCAACGGCGCCGAAGGCAGCGGCATTCAATGCACCGGCCGGCGACGCCGATCCCGTAAGAGTAGCCAGCTTGCAATGATCTCGCCGGTGGTACTGGTGTGCATGGGTGGACATGATGCATCGATGTCGGCGAGAATCAACATTGTGAACTCTGCACTGTCACCTCTCGTCACCTGCGACGATTCTTCAGACTCCGCCCTTTTCTTTCTCGTTACTCGTGAAGATTCGTTGTCTATACAAAAGCTAGGGATCGGTCCATGGTCAACCGTTGTCCGAGAAGCAAGAGCTTCCGGTTCCATCGCTACCAGTCAGTACGTGTTGGAGGGAGCAGCCAATCATCAGTGATACTCTTGCCTACCTAGATACAGGTTCTCCGAAAAAGAGGCTACTCGCAGGATACGACTGCCCGGGGCTGTACTTCTACCTACCTAAAGTAGTCGGTACAGAAAGGGTGTCATCTCTTTAAATTTTTTTTCACAAACATGTACTACAAGCTCTGCACGTCAATTTTATGGAGCAAATGGTAAGAGTTCAGAATGCTTAGGATAAGCTCCATAGGCAAATATATTGGATTGTAATTTCGGCGGAAACTAAACAATTAAGAGCAGCGTTTAGCCAAATCTCATGCATGTGTCGTCCACTAGCGATCACCCAAAGGCCAGCGAGTCCCAATGTCCCAGAATAGCTCGTCTAAACCACGTGTGTCAGACTTGGCTGGCGTGCTCCTTCCAAAGCATCCATGACATAATACTGGCACTGGTACTGTTCATCCCTAATCTGCAGTGACAGAGCTTAGTGTAGGCTAACGGGGGCTTTGGCCCCTACAACTTTCTTCAAAATGCTTCATTTTGTGTTCTCACGTTTACATTTATGTCTTCATCTAAATCAAAACTTTTCATTGTGTCTCTAGTTCACATAAATGGCTGCTCACAAGTTATTCGAAGTGCGAAAAGATCGTGACAATAAAATAAAAAATCACTAAGTTTGGTGACACACCTTGTCATTTGAGACACATTTTAGAAACTATTTATATTCATAAATCATGAATCCACACCGAGAGTATGTATATATAGTGCATTCTATCTGAACATAATTAATCAAGCAAATTGTATGAAGCACGAGAGTAATTTCCAGTAGCACAATTGCCTAGTGCTTTCCTCTCTTTCTATTAACTCTGTTGTACCCTGCTGATGATGCGCTGGTCTGTATGATAGATAATGTAACTACACTAAAATGAATGATTTTACAGGAAGATACAACTCCTTACGGCAGATTTATGAGATTAGGACACCTCACAAACGGCATATTTTAGCCAATTTGGTATCCGATATATAGCACAGGTCTCCTGCTCTTAAGTAAGCACTTACAATAATATTTCAGACCTCCATCGCAAAAAAATAAAAAAATAAAAAAAATATTTCAGCCCTAACCTCCTCCAAAAAATACCCAAAATCAACAAGTCTTACATAAGAAATTTAGTGCAGGCACTTAGTTCTGATCCAATATGTAACCATAATTATAGTAATGCATCAAAGAACCGCTGTTAATATTTCAATCTGTTCCCTGACATACAACTTTGTTGCATTTTTTGAACATTATATTGTCCATTAAATATTATGCAAATGTGTTGTAAAGATGACCGATATAGAATATGTAGGGGTGCACATGAAATATAATGAGCATGAAAGGGCCAGGAGTGCATACACAAAGATATCAGTGAAAACTATCGATCCGGTATGTACCTTTGAATAGCTGGGGCATAATAAATGGGCATAAAAACTTATTTCATCACTCCAGCAAGTGGTAGTACTGTGTATATTAAGATCATCCCAGGCATCCATTCATCGCAATAGTAAGGCTAGCTGCTGAGGTCCCGTCCACTGCATTGAAGTTTTTGAGTGTGTTCGTTACAAAGTTAATATGTTCAAACATTGATAGAACTGAATTAGTTTTTTTTTAATTTGACTGATTAAAGAGGATAAAAAAATTCATACCGGGGCACCTCTCATATGATCGGCATTCCTTTTGCCCTGCCTAAAAAAGCTGTTAAGAGTTAAGACCCCTTAACATAAAGCTCGAGGAAACTTCATTGAAACCCTGTTGAAGACATGCAGCCTAATAGGGAAATATGCTTTTTGCTCACAGCTAAAGCTGGTAATACATTAAACCGCAATTGGCTAACAATATAGTGCCAACAATTATGTATGAAAAGTATCCATGTTGCCTCTCATGTCTCCTAGTGCGCGTCTCATGTAAATCAGAGGCTATAAAGTGGTCATCTAGCTCCATGTAAATGTCTGCTTGTGTATGTCATTTATAAGCGAGTCATAAATTGCATTCTTATCTAGATTCCGGCATGTCTCTTTGTGTATGTCTCATGTGAATCAAGGTCCTCTGGTCCACTTGCGGCTTCAAGTTGCTGATCGATCAGTGCAATGAACACAGTGATGTGTTAAGGAATCTCTAGAGCCAAAGCTAGCGGTGTGTGTAAACTTTATGTGCACACTAAATAGCTAAAGCTGTCTTATATTTGCTGCACTTAATTGATTTGCAATGCTTTCTTCTGTGCAGTTAACTGCATATACTTGACAAAAGGAAGAGACAAAACCTCATCTTAAGTTCTTAACTATCTAGCGAGGATGGCATAAATCGGTAAAGGAGGTGCCGGATCTCTTGCATGTGTCTCATAGCGCGTATTGTAGCCTTCTCTCAATCAGCTTTCCAATCAATGCAGTCGATCTTGTTCCACGACTGCTAAATAAATTACAAGAAGCAAGAAATGCAAACTTGGTATACTCAGAACCGTTACCAAGGAAACTCGGATTAGAACATAACAGAACTATTTTCTGGGATTGCTGCTCAATACAAAAAAAATATTGGCTCGGTAGAAGAATTTTGAGTACAACAATATAAGTGCAATGGAAACAGTGTACGTGTATATGTTAGTACGTTAATTTTGCCCAAAATTGAAATGGTTAAGGGGAAAGAGAGGCAGTAGAAGCATGCATGGGCATATATGGAGTACATATGTCAGTGCGGAAACGACCAAATGCAAGCGGACAAGGTGGATTACATGCAAACACTGAAATGCATGTGCAAATACACGCAGCAGTTGCAGGAGGGGCCGGACACTTTATAGATTGCACCTGTGCTGAGTTAGTTGCAAAAATCCGCGCACATGATTAAACACACGGCTTATCGACCATTGATCACTGTAGCACTTTGGTGCTATGACTGACTGGACTGAGAAGTTAATATTCATGCTAAAATGCGTGATTAATCAAACCCGGCGTCAGAGTATCCGATATCCCTAGCTAGTCCATATGCACGGAAATGCGTGCGCACAGACCACAGACATGCAAGTTTGTTCATCTGAAGTTTATAACGTTCGAGTTTCCCATCAAAAACTACTTTTACAATCTTGGTTAACGTTTTCAAATAAAACTCTTTAACTTTTAAACACGTCAAAAACTTTACCTCCTTGAACTGCATTGTTTTATTTCTATTATGTACTTCCCGTATATTATTATTTTCTTCAAATGTTCATATAGTAGTTTTTTTTATAGCACTCCCTCCATACACACTTCTCGCATATTTGTAAGCATTTATCCAAACTTTCTGACTTTGACATTATTACATAATATGATAGATGGTTTCATGGTAAATCTAGCAGCAAAATTTTCATATCATCAATCTCAACGATATTTTTTCTATTTGTATATTTTTATACACATTAATGTCAAAGTTTAGCATTTATCCAAACCTAGAAATGCTAACAAATCGATGATTAGTAATCTTTTAAGGGCTGAAACAATACGATTATAGTCGGCATATATTGTTTGGCCAACAAATTATGCAGCAATGACAGTGCTATGGCCATGGGGAGCAGATACACATATGACGAAGTATTTATCACGGTCAGAGGGAAATACCATTGCTAACACTCCTTTGTGTCCATCCTTCAGTGGGCAGCCTGCAGTGCCTCTCTTTCCCTACTTTTATTAGCAAGGCGATTGGATTGAATGATGCAAAGACACGGAGAAGTCATGGCACAGTTAAGTAACACATAAATATATATGAGGCTGGATGCAGAGGCCCTTATTAAGTGGTCATGAGCCATATTCATACTTATTCCTTACTCCCTCCGTCCCAAAATAGTTGTCACTGGACATCATGTTTGACTCTTCGTCTTATTCAAAAAAATTATTTAAATATAAAAACAAATATGTTATGATTAAAATATATTCAATGATAAAACAAATTGTAAAAAAATAAATAAAATTTGCGCAAAAAATTTAAATAAGACGAGCAGTCAAAAAAGTCAACAGCGACATCTATTTTGGGACGGAGGGAGTACTGTATATGAAAAATTCAATCAACCGGCCGGCGTCCCTCATCTTCCTCCTGCCTGCAGGTTGATCGACTGCACATTTACTTCACCATTCAAGAACACTCAACTGGCACCTACTCCTCCCTTCTCTCTCCATCTCTCTCTAGAGGTGGTCGCCCTACACTACACCTAGATGTGGCTGGCTAATGAGAAGCTCCAGTCTTTGGCAGCAACAGTGGTGGCAGATCCATGGCATGCATATCCCTGCCTGGTTGCGGATCCATAGATGGAGCGCGGCGCGCTATAGTGGCATGAAATGAAGCAGAGTCATCTTGCATGCAATGCATCGTCGTTAATGTTGCGATGGGCGCCGACGAGAGTACTCCTGCGTCGCAGCGGCTGCAGGCGGCAGGCGGCGGAAGGATCCGTCAGGGGAAGAAGCGAACAAGAGTTAGACGACAAGGATCCTCCTGTATTTTCGCCGGTGAGCGCGGAACAGAATTGCAGTGTTGCTGACGAACAATTATATGCATGGGTCTGCGTGCGTGAGTGTGTGTGTGCGCCGTACGTACATGCATGACCGGCCCACACATTACTCTTGTCAGCCTGCATCTACTATTACATCTCTCCTCTCTCTCATCCTCCGTTTCTGTTGGCCCTCTTCCTCGGTTGGCTTGTGGTCAAGCTGCAGATGGTACCTTCTGATCAATCCGGACCATATTGACGAGAGCCTGCTTGATCGAAAAGGCGCGGATCCATCGGTACTCCTACACTTTCAATACTAGTACTCCAGCTGCTCAATCAACGTGCATGATCATTTGGAGCTTGATGATAGCAGGGTCTATACCTTGGAGGGAAATTTGTATGAATACCAACGAGCACACTCTTTCCTAAATGTAGTACTGGTCCATGAATTCTCTTGGAAAGGTTTCTTTTCTCTAAGATTAATTAGCTCAAACCTAACGCCTGAAATAAGTCCAAAAATAATGTCATGTGGAATGTTTTATTTCATTTTACTTGTATAAGTTTAATAATATACTAGTGTAAATCGTTTTACTTGACAAGAGCCTGCTTGATCGAAAAGGCACGGATTGGTACCCCTACATTTTTAGTACTAGTATTCCAGCTGCTGAACGAGCATACTTCTAGTATTTGTGCGGTAGGGTCATATACATTGGAGGAACATGATCATTTTGGAGCTTCATGATAAGAACATGATCATTTGGAGCTTCATGAAGTACATTGGAGAAAATTTGTATGAATTGGATTGTATGGTTCTCCTAATGCAGGACTGGTCCATGAATTCTCCTCCGATCTTGGAGATTCTAAGATACATAAGCTCAAACCTAATGTCTGAAATAAGTCCAAAACTAATCTCAGGTGTCATGTGGAATGATATATTTAATTTTACTTGTATAAGTTTAACAATAATATAGTACGTTATAACAGCAGTTATCAAAGTGTTCAAGGTGACCACAAGCTCGTTTATCATGGAAATGGATGCATCACACTAGGTAACACCAAACCTAGCAACACACGTCAACAGTATTGAACTCACAAGTGGTCGTTTTACCAAAGATGTCTATTTTCATATTTGGAAATGTACCTAGGATTTCACATCAATCACGTCCATTTTGAAATTGAGGCCCTCTCCTTTATTGAAGAGATGCCCAACAAGACGTGTACTATATATTTGGAACGCTCCAGGATTTCACGACCATCAATTTTGAATTGAACAAGCAGGCGAGTATCAATCTTGCGTGTGGTTAAATGTATAGGAGAGGAGATCCAACTCAATTCAATTCAATTCAAGCTTGTGTAGTTAAGGGTATGCCAGTATAATTAAATGCCGTTGTCGAACATTCCACCCATCCATTCAATTCCACAGTACACGTATGTCTCTGTGAAAGGTGGTACACAAACGAGGACATATATACACAATGTAAGCATACATATACACCATCAATACGGTACAGGTTAGTATAATATGCACTCAGAAATTATTTTCGTGTATGTCTCATTTCACTGATCAAGTAGTAGAATGAAATAGGGTCAAAACAGGAAAGAGAGTCTAAGACGGCCTTGGAACTACATATATATGGACTTATTTTTGGTGAAGTGGTTGATGCTCTTTCTTAGACAAAGGGAAGATCTATTTCATTAAGAGAATGAATGCATGAGACCCGCTGGGGGAGCGGGTGGCCAGCACCGGCCAGTGCCGGGCAGCCCACGCAGGTTCGAAACCCCGGGTCGAACCTTGCGTGCTCACGTGTGCGTGTGTGCGTGTGGTGTGTGTGCGTGTGTGTGAGAGTCCCGGGGTTAGAGAACGGATTCGCTACTCGAATCCGAGGGCAAGGGCCCTCTTATCAAAAAAAAAAAAAAAGAGAATGAATGCATCCCTTAGACTGACTTCAACAAGAGTAGGCATCTCCAAATATACATCTCTAAATGTACTTTGCATCACGAATGTTGCTTCCAACAGAGAAGCCAAACGAGAAGCCAAATTGCCTTCCGAGGAGAGAGGGAATGTAAAATTGCAATCCCTCTCTCCTCAAATGCATTCCACGACAGCGGCGGTGCGGGGTGGGGAGACGGCGGAGGGGTGGAAGCGCGAGTGGGCGCGGCGGTGCGCAGGGGCAAGCGGTGCACGGGGCGCGGCGGGGGCGAGCGCAGCACGGAGCGAGCGGGCGCGGCGCGAGGGAGGAGAGCAGCTTAACTGTCAGAGCAGAGCAAGCAGACCTGCGCCCAAAATAGAGCTTCGCTCATGGTCATGGCGACGGCAAAAGAAATCGTATTCCGGCAGCAGAGCACATATGGCCGCGAGGAGTCAACAGATAGGATCTCCTGGCCGAAGGGAATCCATTTGTGGAGTTTATAGGCTACACGGACAACTGCGCATGGCTGGCGGCGATGTGGCAGAGTAGCGCGACGAGCCGCTCGACGACATAGCTCGCCGGTGACGGGAACAGAAAAAACGACACCTTTGGGAGCTGTGGTACAGCAAGACACAGGTGCCAGTGAGACGGCGCTGCCCGCGGAGAGAGATCGAGCTGCGTGATTATTGCTGGCCCCAAGCACAGAGATTGCGGCACTGATGCGACTCCTATCGATTCAAGCAACAAGCTAGCAGACCGTAGCAGCTATGAAGCCGTGAGTGTGCAGGAAAAGTAAGGAGCAATGGATTCCTAAAACCAGATTAACGATTGCCCTGAATTTTGGATGAACAGAGACATTGGTTTAGGGATAAAACGAGCTCACAGCGAACTGCAAATCGAATTGAGCTTGGGCTTCGCCTCTACGGCAACGGCGAGCGCGGCGCAAGGGCGAGCAGGCGGGTGGAGCGAGCGGTCGCGGCGAGTGGCGCAAGGGGGGGCACGGCGGCGCGGCGCGAGCGCGGCGGCGGGAAATGCCTCTCCACACTGCCTCGTCGCTGTTGGAGACGTCGCCTCTTCTGGTACTGTAGATGCGAGCCAAATGAGCATTTGCCTCTAGAAATTGCAGCGCCGTTGTTGGAGTCAGCCTTACTCTACTAGGTCCATGCTAGCTTGATGGGCTTGTTGAGTTGCATGCACCAACCAATTCACCCAAAAGCTTAAGCCGATGAGGAAAGATGGGCAATTCACTTATGGTTCAACAGGACTTACTACATGAGAGGTAATAAGAGGGTGTATCGAACTGTGCTAGTACTTGGCATGCTTTGTTAGACATGCATGCACTCAGCCTACGATGTATTAGCTCAAATAGTAGCATCTTTTCAGTGAGCTTGTTTATTTATATCCTCTCTTTTTTGAATTAACTATTTGCATCCTCTCTTGAAACTGCGGCAGCCCAGTCGCAAGTCATAGTAAGTCCCTATTGTTTCGGGCTCGGTCAGACTCTGAAGCCTCGCCAAATATGCCGAAGCCTAGATCTCTTGTATACAGTTGGCCCAAATAATCGAGCACACAAAAAATGAGTAGCTCTATGAAATTCCGATCAACGAAAACGCATTGCATTTGTCTCCAGGCAGACAAACACGTACAGTCCCATATGCCTGCAGATGCATGCTTCTACAGCTACGCGGAAGCTTAATTGAAGCCAGGGGTTGCATGCAAGTAAGCCTGTCAATAAGGCTGGCTAGGGCATGCATTGAATGGCACCACGAAAGAGGTATGACATGGAGAGAGGTCATCACTTTAGTATGGAGGGCCCGGGTTCAGGAGATCTCCATCGGAGCCCCAGCTGCGCCAAAATTAATACAGTAACGAATGGGCAACACACATTCCCTATACTCCCAAGAACACAACTCACAAACTAAACGAAAGACCCGGAACGGTTTCTGAAAATCTGGAAAGATGCATGGGGTGGTGCTTCAGAGCTCGCAATAAATCAGTGGTGCAGAACGAAGCAGCAGCAATAGCTACAGTAGGTTAAATGAGGTGAGATGATGATCAGGTACACTAGTACTCCAGAGAGCTAGTACTACTATAGCTTGAGCAGGGTAGTAGCCGTGTTGGGAACTTGTGCATTCTCGATGTCGTGGTTCCTACAGAAGAACTGAATGAGGATTTGTGCGTGCCGCTTGCCCTCGCTGGGATGTCGCGGCCATCCGGGAATTTTTTTAATATTTTAATCCTTTTTTAATTAATATTTTAATAATAACTCGACCAACTAAATTTGTAAATCTAGCCCATTTTGTCGCGCCAAACCGATTGACGTGACCGTGACTACAGTCGCTCCAATCTGACCCGCGCGATCAGCTTACACGTCAGCGTGGACTGCCAAGCTAGATTTTGGTCGCGCCAAATTGTTTGGCGTGACTAAAGGTTGAGTCACGACAAACGAGTCTGCGCGACCGAACGCTTCCTTCTTTCTTCTTCCTCCTCCCTTTCCCCCGCGCGTAGCCCGCCCGCCATTCGCCCAGCCGTCCGTCCGCCTGCCCGCCCGCCTGCCGTGGCCCGCCCGCCCGCCCGCCGTCCGCCCGCGCACCGCGCCGCCCGCCCGCCGTCCGCCATCGCGTCGTCTGCCCGCCCGCATCGCCCCCGCCGCCCATCCGTTCGTCCGCCCACACGCCATCCGCCTGCGCCCCGCTCGGCGGCGCGCCGTCCGCCTGTGCGCCGCCTCGGCCCCGCTCGCCTGCCCGCCGTCCGTCCGCGCGTCGCCCACATCGCCGCCCCCCGCCCGCCCGTCCGTCCGTCCGCCCGCGCGACGTCCGCCATCGAGCCACCGGCGCAGTACGCGAAGCTGGGCAAGGAGTAAGGGGAGCAAAGCGACGCCAAGGACGACTTTATCCTCCCCGGAGGTGCAGAGGTGCGATGAGCCATGGCAGGACCTCGGGTGAGCTGCGGAGCTGCGAGCGTCGCGGAGGGGGAGCAGGGGCGTGCGGCAAGCGTCGCGGAGAGGGAGCAGGGGCGCGCGGCGATCGGCGATGCGGGGACGCGTGGGAGTGGACAGTGGGCGAGCAGCGCTGCGGGCAGAAGGAAGAAGGGAAGAGACGGCGCTGAGCGTAGAAGGAAGAAGGGAAGTGGAAGGAGAAGGAATGAGGAGTTTGGTTGCGCCGACTCATTCGATGTAACTGGAACATTAGTCATGCCAAAGCGTTTGGCGCGACTAAAATCCAACGTGGCAGTCCACGCTGACGTGTAAGCTGGTCGCGCCGGTCATATTGGAGCGACTGTAGTCACGGTCACGCCAATCGGTTTGGCGCGACCAAATGGGCTAGATTTACAAATTTAGTTTTGATCGGGTTATTATTAAATATTAATTAAAATAGTTAAAATATTAAAAAAATTCGCCATCCGGCGTCTGCTCTTCATGCATGGTCGGTTGCTCTCAGGAATCAGGTTTCCTGATCAGCTTTTTTCCACATATCCATGCATGGCAGCTTTCAGTCTACTGCCGTCGACCCGTTATGTTGTGGCTCAGCTACCCCATGCTTGTGTGCAGCCTTACGACGATACTTATAATTTGTTTTCACGGGAAAGAAACTTCCAAGCATGGCTGAGGATGCACGATTCTATCTCATAGTGCATTGGACATGCCTGTTCCTCTTGCTAAGGTTACGAATTCAATTAAAATCGACCCGAAAAAAAAGAATTCAATTAAAACCAAATTATAAATGCATTTCGATTTATGAGTTCTTTTGTATTTGAAAGACCTTGGTCCAATCGCCTACGAGTCAAAACATGTTATTATTTTCCAATTTTGCAATGCAAATATTTTTAAGAAGCTTAACGAATGCCCTTAATGTTAGCCTTGGCAAATCACAAGTAATAGGAAAGTGCATGTGGCGTCGCAAGAGAACATACTTTTCATGATTGACCGACTTATCACCACATCATAAAGCCTCTTAGTGACAAACAACCATCACTCAGGGTAGCAACCAAACACCCTCAGACAGCACTCAGGCTTGCTGCCCGCTAGGCATTCCATGAAGAGTGCATCAAACAAACAACTAGCCCTTGCATGATTTACTGTGTGCGGGTCAAAATATTTTACAAATAATATAGGCCTGAAAAGCGACAAACAGTAGTGTCGATTTGTTTGGACATCACATGACATACAAAGGAGCAAACTGTAAAATGAACTAAGCAAGGGCATCTGCCCCCCACTCGGATATGGTCCTTTCTTAATTCATTTGATATGATCCTTGCTTAATTCATTTTACAGGGGGCATATGCCCTTGCTTAGTTCATTTTACAGTTTGCTCCTTTGTATTAAAGGTGATGTCATTGACACAAAGAGGTTCATGGGTGAAAAAGTGAGTTGTTTGGGTCATGAAGGATAGATGGGGAGAACTCCATGTAATAAAATGACGCAAAGAGGTTCGTGCATGAGTTGTTTGAGTTTGAACTCCATTTTGTTCATCGATCTATTCATTTATGATATTACACATGCCTGAGCTTAGTTTATGATATCACATATGTTGGTTATATGGCATTAACGCTTTAAGTTCAAAAAGAATGTCAGAAATTTGGTTTGTTAAGCTTCCTCGAGAACGTAATCATTTTTTTAGATCATATCGTTTGCATTCTCGAGTTTCTGTTAGCCGTAGGCCCAAACTTCAGCCTGGGTAGCACCCAAGATTGTCCATGGGCCCGTATCTGTCATTTTAGAGGAACAAAATGACGGCCCAGGGGCAGTTTTCGCTATGAATATGGGCCCAAATCACGCATGACTGGAAAGTAACGAAAAGAAGGGGGTGGATGAAAGAAGATAAACACAGGAAGCGGTAGAAAAAATATTTAGATTCAGTGATCTCTGGGTGACCGACCATGTGGTTGCAGGCACTTGCAACGTCTACACAAAAGGCGTACCTTTTGCTTCAGCCGGACTTCCATTACGGACACCATAGCTAGACAAAAAGCACACGTACGGCACGAGTATACTGAGAGGACAGAGGAATCAATAGCGATCGACGACGTTGTGCTTGTGATCCGCGTTCAGTCTGCCATCACGTCGTTCACAAATTAAAAATCAGGAGTTTAATTTTTCATTATGTCACTGCATATGTAATCCATCGGAGATCGATGGCGGGCGGCAAAACGTCAGGTCTCTAGCAGCCGTGCGATGAAGCTAACCACGGCGTGCGTCATGATCATCATCGGGCGCTGCAGAATCCGTGACATGAGTGGCGCTGTCCCGTGCCCAGCCTCTGCTGGTTCGTCTTCGTCGTCGAGCTTTCGACCACACGCTAGCTGCGACGCAAGCGGCAAGCCCGAGCAAGAACGCGCCGCTCACCTGCGTCCACCTGTAAAGCTAGTTGCTTCAATGCATGCGGCCGGCGTCGCTATCTCTCCCTTATCCTACCCCTAACACACAGCATCTCTCTCTGTCTTTCTCCACTTAAAACGTTAAGGCGAACACAATTAGCTGCGTACTCCAGCTAACAAACCTCGCAGGAGTATAAGAACACGGTCTAAACAGACGATAGCCAAGTAAACGCGCGAAAAGACACACGAGCTCATCACGAAAGCCTTACTCTCCACCACCAAGTAACAGTAGCCAGCCAACCAAATTATACTTGGTCGATCCGGCCAGCAGGAGCAGGCATGCCGTGGTCCCCCGCCGTGTCGATGTTCCCAGCAGTGCCGCCGCCGGCGCTGGCCGGGGGCCGGATCAACAAGAAGCGCGCGGGGCTCCCGAAGCTTATTCACAAGCTCTTCTTCAAGGTGCTCCGGCTGAGGCCCGCCGCCGCGGAGGAGGAGCAGGAGCCGGCGTTCGCGGCGTACTACGGCGCGGACCGGATGGGCGGCATGGGCTCGGACGAGGAGGAGTACTGCTACTACTACAGCTACGGCACGTCGTGGGCCGGCGTGCTCTCCTCCATCCCGGAGGAGGAGGATGACAGCTCCGATGACGACGAGGACGGCTCGCCGGACGTCGTCGCCCCCGCCGCCGTGCTCAGGAAGTCCAAGTCCGAGCGCTTCGTCGTCGGTCCGCCGGAGGCCGCCACCACCGTCGTGCGCGTCGAGGTGCTCCTGTAGAGCCGGCGGCGCGCACACAGCTGAGCCTCCCTTGGCGGCTCAGATCTTCATCGGTGGATGATGAACATCCTCCATTCCTCTGCCTCCTGCCGTTGTAAAGGCGCCAAAGAGAGAGGGCACCTCGGCCGTTCGATCAAGACCCAAGGCTGGATAATCATCCCTGCGCTTCGACGGGATCATCCCGAGGCTCATCGGACGGCTCCAAATTAAAGCTGCCATACCATACTATCTCGGCGCGTTATGTACAGTGGTGGCAGAGAGGATCCAAATATGCAGTTTTTCATATTGCAAAGTCGATGTCAGTCATGTTTGTTCGCCAATAGTCGAATTCAGGCGCATGATAGATTGCAAGAGATGATCGAAACCACACAAGAATTTGCTCCCGTTGTTGCAGAAACTTTCATCCAAGGCGGGCACGGGAGGGTTTGCGAAAAAGGAGACGTTAAGTGTCATCATAGTTCAGGGGTGTCATGTTTGGACAGCAGTAGAAGTCGCTGTCTTGTGTTGACAATCACTAGTGGCGTGAGTTTTTTTTTTCAGTTCATGTCTATCCCACATTAGTGGCCATTGTAATTTGTAAACCGAGCGGCTGTTTGCTCACATGTTATCGTTGTAGCCCTTTTTCCATGTGACTGAGGGCACAAGCCTATTGATCCTGCTCTGTATCTTCTTTTACTGGCAAAGCAAACCATCATGTCTACAAACTGTCAAGGAAACCAACCTTTTCAACCCGCTTTCTGATTCAATTGCTTGAAGTCCAAAGTTATCACGGCGATCTTGCCCAATGCCCAGCCTGTTACTGTCAGCTGTACTAGAGATGTACATTTCGCAGTAATTTGGTCTCCCGTGATGTTGTATAACCTTTAACATTAGGCGGCCATCCAAATTTTATGGATACAAATGGATACACTTGTCATGCCATTAACGGACTAGCGCTGCAACTAAGCTCGCGACCTGATCAGCTCGAAGCAAGATGATATCTGAATCTGATATAGGAATGAAAACAGATGTTTCGTGGTTAACAAATATCAGGAATGAAAACAGCTGTTTTTCATCGGATCACTCAGCTGTAACAAAAATTAGGAAGAGAAAAAATGCCCAGGAGAAAAAGGAGCATTTTCACGACTTCCCTAAGCTGGACTAACACTTTCACTTGGTCCGGCCAAGCCCCACGTCATTACCTCCTCCTGCATTTCCTTTGTTCCAGCAAAAAACACAGCTTGGATTATTACCTGGATATTTGTTAATGTCTTAATGAAAATGTTCATTAGCGACTGTTTTCAGTGTGATGTCTGCAAACTTTAAAATTGTGAAATACATCCATGAGCTAGAGAACAGATCACCAGAACTAAACAACTATTATCAAGGTGTTGATCACCAGAACTACACAACTTGCTGAAATTACTCTACTAATTATGGCAACCATAAACTGACAAGAATAGCAGCTCTCACAAATCTAGCCTAAGTAAGCGTTCACGAATCAAGAAGCTAATGCTAAACAGGATTCAGAGATGAGAATCCTTATTAGAAAAGTTCAACCCAAGCCAACAGTTGAATTGCACCCCAAAGGTATCTGTCATTCTATCAAGCAGACGAGCTGTGAGCCTTGGTGTACTCCTCCAGCTCCTTCTTGTACGCCGCCATGCTCTCTGCAGCCTTATCGTTCCACATCTGCTTCTCCTCGCCACTCAGCTCCTTCCACTTCACGGAGATGAGCGCATTCATCGTCGAGTTGTTGGTGCCCGGACGATCCTCGTGCAGCTGCTTCCTCACTTCCTTGCTGAAAATTACGTGACCAAGATGATTCAGAACAGCATGTCGTGGCACAAAAGTGGCAGAATGGGGGCATGGGATTTGGGATTCTACCTGAAGAGAATGAAGGAAGACGCTGGCTTCTTTGGCCTGTTCGGATCAGTGTTCTCCTGCTTCTTCTTCTGGCGCTGTTCTTTGGTTTTCTGTTCAAGGACCAGCAGTTATTAGACTAAATTTAACAGCGTTATTATGTAACATATGGACTAGCAAATGAGCTTGAAGATACCTTGATGATGTTATCTGTCTTCTCCTTCTTCTTGAGCAGCTGGAGAGCCTCTTGCTTGAGGATTTTCTTCTGCTCCTCCTCTTCCTTCTCCAGGGTCGCAGCTTCCTAATACATTTCACAATCTTCAGATTAGACATCATTCAATTGGCACACACGAATTTTATGACCAGAGTGCTGTGTACAACTGTCACACCTCAATTTTCTTCTGCTTGTACACCTCCATTTGCTTCAGATACTCTTCCTTCTGCTTCTTCGCAACCTGACATCAGCAATTGTAAGTTAGCATTCAGAAGCTGTGAAGTTTGCGCTCAAAAAAAAAAGAAGCTGTGAAGTTGCAGCTTAAGCTACTATTCCCATGGACAAGGGAAGCTCACCTTCTCGTAGGGAGCCTTCTGAGCCTCTGTCATGCCCTTCCACTCCTCGCCAGTGATCTTGCCAATCTACAAGAACGCAAGAACTCCACATCAGTTCAATGGACATGCTACAGCAACACAGAACGTGAAATATTCAAATCTGAGACAATCCATCACCTCAGGCACGTTCTTCTTCTCCGCAACCAGGGCAGCGCGGCGCTCCTGCATGAACAGGAAATATGCCGACATGGGCCCCTTGGGCTTGGCCGGGTCCTTCTCCTTCTTGTTCTTCTTCTTCTTCCCCTTCTTGCCGTCCCCGCCCTCCTCGGCCTCCTGCCTGAACTTTAGGTACTGCTCCAGGAGCTCCTTGGCGGTCCAGCGCATCTGCTCCTCCTCGAGCAGCTTCATCGCTTCGGCCTCGCGTTTCTCCTGGCCGACCACCTGCAGGTAGGCTTCCTTGTCCTGCCGGTAACGCTCCTCGTACGGCTTCTTCTCCTCGGCGCCCAGCGCCTTCCACTTGGCGCCCAGCAGGTTGGACACATCCTTGAAGTCGGCCTCCGGGTTCTCCTTCTTGATCTGTAAACAACATGGACAAGGCAATTCGTCAAACACCTGGCGGACAAGATGCAAAGGGGAAAATCAAAAAACTCGACCTGCGGGGGGTATGACGGCCCCCGGGCATTTTTTTAAGGAGAACGATCGTCTCACACAGATCGAGAAAACCCCCGAACCCTCCTCCGCACCATACACAGGGACTCAGCAGGCCAGTGAGAATCGGCGCGAGTATTTAACCTGTGTTTTGGACCAACGGAGGAGCGAGGGGATTTTTTTAGCACTGCAGAGACCAGAGCCATATTGCAGGAAATAGTCTCCACAACGCCGAGGTGCCTGCGGTCCTCGAACCCGGGCTACCAGCCAAGCATCAACAGGAGCCAACGCTCCTGGAGCTGGCGGTCCTAGCCACTCGGGTCGGGACCAGCTAGCAAAGGGGAAAATCAGGGGTGACGTGGACGGATAATCTCACCTCGTTCCACTGATCCTTGCACCAGAGGACGTACGCCGGGCAGGGCTTCTTCCTCTCGTTGCCGGCCTTGCCCTTGCCCTTCTTCTTCTTGCCCTTGTCGTCCCCTTCCTGGTCTTTCTCGAGCAACGACTTGACAAGGGGGATGCTCTGCAGGAGAGATCAAACGAGATCAGATCAATTCGAGCTCACGAAACTATGACGGAAGGAATCTGAATCAAAGTCACAGATCTGAACATATCGAAGAGGAAGGCACAAAGAGACGCGTGTCCGAACTTACCACGGTGGGCTTGAACTCTTTGGCGCGCTGCACCTTGCGGAGCTCGGCCTGGAGGCGCTCCTGCTCCTTCTCCCTGGTCTCGATCTCCTCCTCCTTCTTCCGGATCACCTCGTCCCGCTCCCGCACCATCTCCTCCGCCTTCTCCTTCTCCAGCCGCAGCCGCTCCAGCATCCCCTGCAGCTCGGCCATATCGTCGGCCGGCGCCGCGGCGACGGGGGAGGACGCAGCCGCCGCTGCCGCCGCCTTGGCCTTGCTTGTCCTGGACGGCGCCCGCCTCGCCTTCTGCGCGGACGAGTGGACAGCGTCGGCCTTCCCGGCGGAGATGTTGGCCTCGTTGTCGAGCACGGCCACGAGGGCCTTGCGGCCCCGGCCGCCGCCCCTCTTGCTCCCCGCCGCCACGGTCGCCATGGGTGGTGGATTGGTGGAGAGAGAGAGGGAGACGGAGGCGTGCGTGGGGGTCGAGGAGGCGGAGGCTGTGGTGTCGGTGATCTGATTCGATTCCTTTGACTTTATAGGACGAGGAAGGGGAGGAGACCGTAACGGTCAGAAGTTTTTGAAATTTGAATCGTTTGCTAGCAAGGAAGGTGACGTCGTGGGAGCGCGTCAACGGCTAGCCGGGAGAGTCTCTGTCAGGTGGGTCCGTGAGATTCAGGGAAGCTGCGTGGAAGGTGTTTAGCTGCACCGTTAGTACTTGCCTTATCTTCCGTGTTTCTGATGATTTCCTTCCATGTTTCGTTGGTCCTGTTTGAATTTCCGAACGGTGCCATATGGGCCAGAATCGATGGCTGATCTTGGGCTGTAAGATGGACCACATCCTGCTGGGCTCGGGATTTAAAAAAAGAAAGTAATATTGACCTGCTATTATTCCGTTAAAGTTAAAGAACAAATTCAACCTCATTCAAATTTTCGCCTCCACCAAATAGGCATAGAGAGTTGGCTCCCCCCTCGTCAAACATTGTCATCGAGATAACTTGTAATCCTTTCCTTATTTGCGATCGATTTTTTTTTTGGATCATCATCTCACTTTATTTATTCATCCACATCAGGTTCAGCGACATCGCGAACCACAGGTTTGTTCCAAAAGCTTGGGAGGGGATACAGCCATGCAAAGTATTGCTCCGGGTCCCAAGTAAGACTAGAGTGAGCAAGCTCATGAGCACACGAATTAGACAATCTCGGGGCATACAAACTTCAACTGAATCAAAATAGAATCTAATAAGATCGTAGCCTCATTATACAGGACCGAGCCTGGTGAATGATCAAAGTCACAAGATTTGCTATTGCACGTGAAAACTATAGCAATCGATATTTCAATTACAGTGATCAAGAAAATTTGCAATTGCACGTAAAAATTTGTTCCAAAAACAGTGAACCCCTCATTTCCTCTCCTTCCACGGCTCCTTGTCCTCTCCTCCCATATGTTGTACTCCCTCCATTTTTTAATTCTTGACGTTCCGCCGACACGTCGGTTTAGTTACTTTTTAGTTCATCTATGCTGTCAGGAACGACATCAATTAGCGAATGGAGGTAGTATCCATCAGATTGGATTAGCAAGTGCCGACCGCAGGATAAGATGAGCCGCGCAGGAGCCTGGCTCACTGACAATGAGAGCTTTATCTCTAGGTTGGATGCAACTTCAGGGGCAGCCGGCAGCCGCGGCACGGTGACGGATTGGTAGCCCTCGATTTTCTTGTATTAAAAAGACTGTACAAGTGCCTTTTTTTCTCGAATACGCATGAGAGCTGCGTATCATTGATTGATTAGAAGAAAGTTTACATACCGCGGAGCACTTGCTCACGCTCGATACATAGAGAACAAGCCAAGAGGCCGCCTACGCACCGTAAATACCTTCTACGGACTACTTGCAACCTAAACTCCCTAGAGCCTTGGCACCCGCCATTGTCCATATCGCCGCTTCCTCGCGGATTCTCTATAGCCTTAGGCTCACTGGCATCTCGATCCCTTCAAACACTCTTGCGTTCCTTTCCTTCCACAAATGCCAAACCACCAGCAAGTATAAAGTGTCAAGTCCTTTCTTCTTTGACGGCTGCACTGTCCTTCTCACATGTCTCCACCATGAAGCGACAGTGACTCTTGCTCTTGGCGCCGGCGCCGCTCCAGTCAACCATCCGATGATTGTTGCCCAGACCTGTCGTGCATAGACACAGGTAATGAAAATGTGTTCCGGCGTCTCATCTTCCTGGTCACAAAGCTTGCAAATTGGATCAGCCTCGAGGTTGTGCCTTATTCTTCTGTCCGCCGTCCATAGTCTGCGGCGCAAGGCCACCCAGAAGAAGAATTTGACTTTCAAGGGCGCCCAAGTTTTCCATAGCCGCTCAGCTCCATCCAGCGACGTTCCGCCTAGCTGTAGCATGTCGTATGCTGATTTGGCGCTATATTGTCCATCTGCCGACCATCGCCACACGAATTTGTCGTCGGTGTTTGGTCGCAGCTGGACGTTCATGATCCTCGCATTCAGGCGAACCATCTCTGCGAGAACCGATACCGACATAGTGCCATGTACATCTCTGGTCCAGTGTCTTGGGCCAAGCGCTTGCTGCACCGTGCGCGTCTTCGCTGTCCTTGGCCCAACTGACGGCAGTACGTTCGGTGCAATTGACTGTACCGACTCGCCGTCGATCCAGTGGTCAACCCAGAATTTAACTCTGTCGCCGCGCCCGACGATCGCCTTGATCGATGCTCTGAAGAATTGTTGCACCACTGAATCGGCTTTGATGTTGATGGCCGACCAAGCTCTCTCCTCGTCCGTCTTCTGCAACAACAGCCACCTTAGGCGCATAGCAATTCCTGCCAGCTTCAAGTCTTGTATGCCTAGACCTCCCATGGTTGTTGACCTGGTGACAACGTTCCAGGCGACCACGCACTTCCCTCTTACCGATTGGTCGTGTCCTGCCCATAAGAAATTTCTGCGGATGCTATCTATCTGCTTGACTGCCCAAGGTGGCAGGTGGTCGGCCATCATCACGTACAGCGGGATTGCTGTCAGAACTGACTTCACCTTGATCATTCTACCACTTCTGGCCATTAGAGATCCTTGCCATGGTGGAAGTCGTGCTGCCACGCTCTCAACAATTGGCAGAATGTGTGATTTCGGGATGGCATTTGGGGATAGAGGCAGCCCCAGGTACTTGATTGGGAAGGCAGTCACTTGGCACGGCAAGATCGCCTGAACTTGTTCTGTTTCTTCCTCTGAACTCCAGATGGGTGTTAGGGAGCACTTGTCCAGATTTGTGCGCAGCCCACTAGCATCTCCAAAAATCTTCAGAATCGCTGCAATGGCGTTTGCCTCATCCCTCCGTGGCGCCATGAAAATAATAACATCATCCGCGTATAGGCTACATCTGAATTTGACCGCTCTATGCCCAATTGGCTGTAGGACTCCATCCATCCCGGCTCGATCAAACAACCTGTTCAGAATTTCCATCATCAGAATGAATATCATGGGAGACAGCGGGTCGCCCTGCCTGACGCCGCGTCGATGACGGATAGGCTCGCCCGGACGACCATTGAGCAGTACTCTTGTCGACGCCGATGACAACAGGATAGCGATCCAACTACACCATCTGCGTCCAAATCCCATCCCGCGCAGCACCTCTAGCATGAATGCCCAATTCACCGTATCGAATGCTTTGGAAATATCCAACTTCAGTAGCAACTTGGGTATCTTCCGCTGCCTGAGTAGCTTTGTCGCCTGCTGTACGTACTTGAAGTTGTCAAGGATTGAGCGCCCACGGATGAACGCGCTCTGATTGATGGTCACCAGATTGCATAGGAAAGGCGTCAGCCTTACGGCAAGCAACTTGGACATCAGCTTAGGGAAGCTACGTATTAAGCTGATTGGCCGGAATTGACGCGGCTCCTTCGCATCAGGCTTTTTGACAGAAGTACTAGCAAAGCCCCGTTAATACTGTGGAAACTCCTGCCATCAGCGTTGAAGGAGGAGTTCACCGCTCTCATGACGTCTCCTTTGATTACCGGCCATGCTGATCGGTAGAAAGCTCCTGTGTAGCCATCAGGTCCCGGTGACTTGTCAGCCGGGAGGTCCCGTATAGTTCGCCACACCTCGTCTTCTGAGAATGGCGCCTCAAGGCTTTCCATCTGTTGTGGGGTGATCCCTAGCGCTTCCAGGTTGATGCTGCATTGCCGTTCCTCCTCCGTTCCTAGTACAGTTTCGAAATACTCATGCAGGATGGCCGCCATCTCATCACGTGCATAGGCATTGATGTCATTGTATTGTAGCCTAGCAATATGATTTTTTCTCCTTCTTGCGTTGGCTTGCAGGTGGAAGTACAAGGTGCAAACACAACATCACAGCGGGAGGAATGATGCTCTACCGCGCTTCCTCTGTGAATATGTCTTAACAACAGCGGGAGGAGGTGCGAGGCCAAGATCGCCGGCAGGTAGGAGACAGAACGCTCTCCGCCACCATCGGCGCCATCGAGTCCGTCATGACTCATGCATGTCCCTGCTCCACGCCCCACGAGCACGACGAGGCCTCGGCGGCGGGTACGACCACCTGCCCCTCAACCTGCTGGGCCTGCTCATCCACTAGTCAAGAGGCTCGCCCCTTCCCATTCGCGGCAAGATCGATCGGCAGCACGCGCAGCCTGCTCGCCAAGACCATCGACTTCACGCGGGCGCCAGCGGCTCTGCTCCGCAACCCACACGAGGCGGAGTCGCAGGTGAAGCGCGCGCTGCAGCTGGTGAAGATGCTGCTGCTGTCCGTATTCGTCGGCGCCGACGACACTAGCTACAGGGAGCTCGGAGGCGAGGCGCTGGAGACCAAGGCGGGCTGCGCGGCGATACTCGAGACGCCCGACAACGACGCGCTCGAAGACCCGGGTCCTGCAGGCAGGACGATGCGCGCGCGCGTACTCTGGTGCAAAGCACCGGGAGTCGCGGCGTTGCTGGCGGCACCACCATGGCGCCGGAGAGCGACAAGGTCCTCGAGGCATCCGCCGGCCTGACGACAGATATCTGCAGGTTCATCGACGGCAAGCATTTCGATCAGCGTGGGGGAGTGGGCTGGGGGACGTGAAGCGGTTGCCGAGCGTGCCTTGTAGTGATTCGTGTTTATCACACCATTCCTCTTACAAAACTATTTCAACTCCAGTGCCGTGTGGTTCAAAGGCCTCTTCTTACCAACGAGAGGTAGCTGTCAGGATGCTCTACTCAACAGAGACCACCATAGTTCTCATTGAACATTCCAAGAAACTTAAAGAGAACAGAAGAGCCAAAAAAAGGGCAATAAAAAGGAGACGCAACAGGGTAACCAAGGATTTCAACGCATTAGAAGTGGCAAAACGATCACAGATAACTACCCAACTGCAGCAGCAGCAACAAAGTACAAATCTTAGCATCATACTTTTAGAGACCCTAAAATAAGCCAAAAATACTGGACACTGTTCTTCGGCCAGATAGTCCACAAGATAGCTTTCCCAAGTCTTGACAACAAAGCCCAAGATAAAAGGAGCTTCGATCACGCCTCAGTCTGCTCCCTCAAGCGACGGATTGTGCTCCTGACAGTGACCGCACTAGCAGTGCTGCAAATGCAAATAACAGAATGGTGAGGTTTGGGACAATGTACAGCTATTTTGGAAGGAAAAGAAAAGAGTTTGCAAGGAAATACTTCATGGTATAAGCACCACCAGCCTTGACCTTCCCGCAGTCCTTGCATCCCCAAATTCCAACCGCTTTCCTCTTCACAGCAAACTGGCAAGAAAACACAAAAAACAGCAGAATTAGGGCAAAATATATTGATGTCTATATTTTTAGAAAAAAAAAGTTCCAACATGACTGTTATTGCAGTAAATATCTTTGAACAGCCAGAAGCAGATGGACAAAAGCAAAATCAGGCGTCACAGAACATGTACCTTCCCACAGAACTCACAGAAGTACTTGGAGTGCTGAGACACCTCCATCTTCTTGATCTGCTTACGCAAGCTAGCACCATACCTAGTTCCTATAACATTGTAATTCACAAGGTTTAACATCAAAATATTCCAGGTATATAATAGGGAAATTTGTCATCTTCTTAAAGGCCGTACCATATTTGCCAACGATACCAGCCTTCTTGGTGCGCTTCGTCTGCATAAGCATTGCAAAATGACAGATTAGCATCTCCTTACTGAAGTTGTTCAATGCAACTTCATGACTAACACATAGTTACATGTTAGCATCATGAAAAGTTATGTCCTAGGTAATTTGTGACCTAAGAACTGAGTTAAAGGGCAAACAACTCCAATCGACTCAAACAAAAATTAATACTACTACAAAATATTATGTCGAACACCTAATGAGCTTAGAGGTACTGAATGGCAAACTACTTCCATGCAACAAAGGGATCAGAATGACATCGGAACATAACAGCGTGAAAAATCCGGTAGGGATAAACAAATGTAAGGCTCTGCACTGAGAACAAAAATCACATGCACAGCATGCTCTCAATAAACTGTAAAAAACTTCTGCCTGTCCACGATTACTTGTCAACTTTGCAATCTCGAACTTTCTGGCACTGCCACAATTGAGACATTGCAAAATCAATGATGGCAAGTACTTGAAAAGGGAGTCCAGCACCAATCTTCCCAGCTGAAATACTTTCCAGAAAGGTTGCTAATGGTAATCACTAGTGTCTTCCACGATTACTTAAATCACCAACCAAACTACAGGGTTTCAAAGCCTATCTCGAACTCAAGCTTAATTGCACAACTAAAATACCTAACAATCTTGAAAATTTTGGCCTAACACATCCTGTCTCTCAGGTACCAGACTTAAGCGGAAGCTATTCCAGACAATTGTTGGTGACAACATCTCGCGCTATTTGGGGATCAACCTTATTGAAAACTCCAAAAGGATTGGCAAATACACAACTTCTGCTTCGAAACATGTTTACAGGGCCGAAAAACCATCAAACCGCATCCATCACTAGTCTAGAGAGCTAAGCCCATCAGAGCAAGTTGTAGCCGAACCGCCAAGTTCTAGCGCGCACAAACTACTACGATCTAACAAGACGCGTCCTAACCACAGGCATTCAGAACTGTACTTCCTCCGAACAATTACACAAAACAACTAATTCGGTGCGAAACGATCAACGAAACTGGTATCAATATGTCACAGATCTACGAAAAACGACTCCGAAGGGCAACATGCCTTCGGTAAAGGGAGGAATGGAAAGCAGAGAAGAAGAACCGTACCATCTCGGCGACGGCTTGGAGGCGTCCGCGGCAGCGGCGAGGTGCGAAGCGGGAGCGGCGGCGGCGCTGGTGCGGGTAGGGCTCGAGATGGCGGCGCGAGAGAGATTATATAGTAGGGCTAGGGTTTCACGGATGTATGGATCGGGCCCTTAGCTAGCTTTTCTGGGCCGAGCAAAGGAATCGTTTTTTGGGATTTATAACCACCGATCGATGTCGTAAAGTGAGATGTAGGGGCCCGCTAACAGCCTTCATTCTTTTCATTCGGCCTAGGCAGTGGTCGCTCAAACCGGCCCATTTCGCCCTAGACCATTTGTTTTTTCCATCATCGCTTTGCTACTCCTCGCCATTGCTACTTCAAAGCTTAAACTACTTTTATCAAAAAAAAAAAAAAAACTACTCAAACTAATGGTTCGCACGGGCAGCACACCGCCAGCTACGGTAACAGAGGACCATATATGAAAAATGTTCGCTGAAAATGGCACTCTCAGTAGAGTCATAAAACCCTCTTAGCCTCTTATTAGATTCTCATACATAGAACACTCACGACAAAATCAGAGTCTTAAAACATAGATGGTACGATTCTAGCAAATGCCGTCGTCAAACATACACGGTTCCAATAAAACAAGCTTACATAATATGATAATCCCGGAGAGCAACTCGATAAGTAGTAGAGTAGCTTAATTAGCGCTTGGAAGATGTGGGCGTGTGGCCCAAGAAAGTTGAGAGAATATCGAATCCTCCGGAGAACGAAAATTGTAGGGAGCCTACAATACCAGCCCATTCGATATTCATCCTCCAGGCAAACGTCACGGCGAGCGCCCACAGCACCTGGTTATATCAACAACTAGCCCTTTGTGAACACATGATACGAATTTAAATATAGAAGCAAAAAAGAACTTACTTGCATGGTTAAATGGTTACGTTTGTAAGAATATCTTCTACGCATTAATCCTTGAATGGAAAAACTACTGGATCAAAAAGTCATGGTTGATATGGAGGAGAAATCAGTAGGCTCATACCTTCACTCTTCATTATCAGGCGTATTCGACTGATGGGCGGTTCGGATGATCCTTAGAGCATCTCCAGCAGAACACCTAAAATGAAGACCAAAACCTAAAAACTGTCAAAATAGCTAAAAAACTGCTCCAGCAGAGTACCTAAACGGATACCGAAACCTAAAATTTTTTGATTTCCACCTAAATTTCTCTCTCCTGAACTCATATTTAGGTTTCCACATCCTGAAAACCAAAAACGAGTGGACGCACGCGGGAACACCAACCGCTTCACACCTGACATTTCCCAGCCCAATTCGCCTGCCCGTCGCCGCTAATCCAGCCGCAGGCACCGCCGAATCTCAACCCGCCGCCGCAAACTAGCCACCGGCGCCGGCATGGACGGCCTGGCCACCTTCCTGCACCTCATCCGCCCTTTGCCGCCCCTCCTGACCAGCCTCAAGGCGTCGCCATAGGGCCCAACCACAAGCCGTCGCGCCACCACCAAATCTCGCCGCGCCGCCACCAAAATCGCGCCGCGCCGTCGGCTGGAGCTTACCCTCCTCTGGTTCCTGCCCTGCCTGTTCCTGTCGAAGGCGTCGCGGAAGCCATTGCCGCGCGGTCCAGCAGCGGCACCGCCCCGACGACACACAAGGCCTCGACGTCGGCGAGCTTGAGGGGCGGCGGAGGGCGAGCTTGTGGTGGCGGCAAAGCTTGGAAGGGGTGCAGGGGGGAGGGGGGTGGGTGGGGGCAGACGAGCTTGAGGGGACGGAGCCCAAGCACACGAAGGCCATGGTGAACTGGAGGACTAGCGGCGGGTGGCCGACGACTGGATGCGTACGTGTGGATGGCAGTTTTGTGAAAGAGCCCCCGAAAAAGATTGTAATTATTCATATTTTTCTGTGTCTTGGTATTTTTATGAAATCTTCCTCGAAGAGAAGAGTATTTCCGAGAGGCTTTATAGGTATCCAAGTTTAGATACTCTGCTGGAGAGGAGAACAAAAGTTTTCTGAAAATCTTCTCTCTCCTCTACCTAAAACTTATTTTAGGTCTCCGATTTTAGGTGCACTGCTGGAGATGCTTAAGTGCCTCCCTAACAGCAGCAGCAACCTTTACCGGCCCGCGCTCAAACATGACGTGCCGGAGGGAGCGGAGGTTCTCCAACCCTGAAGGAATTATGTCTCCCGAGCAAAACTCGAAAGTTGAAGCCTTCGAAGCCCGGGCATGGCACCTGGTTGAAACACGTAGACCACCGAGGACAGCCTGATCTTGAGAGTTCTCAGACACCGGAACCCACAATTGGGCGTGGGTTTCCAGCCGGCTGCTGCGGCTGCTGCTTGCTTTTCTCCTCACTGTTGCTACAGTGCCTATTTCCTCCGCTACAGTGTTCTCTCTCACTATTCAAACTGTAACTGCAACTGCATCCTCTAACCGAACAGGCTGAATGAGGTTTTGATGGAGGGTTGTGTCAGATAGCTTTATCAACCATAGAGAGAGAAAGCAAAGAGAAGGCAGCTCGGCAAGCTTCTCGAGGTGCTCAGGCTGGGGAGTCTTGGAAAGAATTATTTCTAAGGTGGTCAGGCAGGAGAGCGTCGACGAGCTAATCCACCTTGGGAATGGTGTCATCCAGCCACCAGGACCACGGCATGTGAGCCTTTGGAGACCGGAAGGAACCAGTGCCATGGAATCTAAGGAGCATAATAAGCGTCCCTTCTTCATGGTGACAACCAGCTCTTTAAAATTGGTACACCTCTGTAGACACATGAAAATGGATTCCACGGCCATGTCTCCAGATATCATAATACGAAGAACCCTTAGCTCATTTAGATTACCAATCTCTTTTGTTTCCTCCAGGCTAGAGATGTGGATGACTCCGAGCTCTTGTAGAGATTTCATAGCCCCCAGCGGTAGACCGACAGGAAGCCACACTCCATCAGCAACGGATAGCTGCACTAGTTTCTGTAGTTTGGCAAAAGACATCGGCAACATTAGCGTCTCCCTTCTATGTATTTTAGTTATCTCCAATATCTCCAGAGACTCCAATTTCCCGATGCTCTCAGGTACCTGCCTGCAATATCCTAACCGCAAAAATCTCAGAGCGGCGCAACTTGCCAAGATCATTGAAGCAATTGTCATGCAAATCAGTGCACTGCTCAAGCTGCAGCACACGCAGAAGTTGAAAGCTTGACAGGGATGGTATTGAGTCGACCTTGCCCAAGATAATAAGTGACCTCAATTTGGACCACGGCTCTCTTGCTTCTCTCGAGATATGGGTTTTGTTGAAGTTATGGAGAGACAACCTACGCAGCGGCTTCCGGTGTGCACTTGTATCTGCTTGTTGACCATCTGATAATAACGTGGTAGCAAAACCTTCGTCCGCAGACAACTGATTTATAAGATCAAGCACCATGTCATGAACTTGGCATGCATCAACTGCATCATCAAACCTAGGCGCACGACCGTAAGGCAATGCCGTTTGGATCAAGCTTCGATTGATGAGCTCGCTAAAGTAGCTCTCTCCTGTCTCCCTCAACGTGGTCCCCGCCGATCGTGTCTCTTGTACAATGAAACCCTCTGCTATCCAACTAGATACTAGAGCTTTCTTTCCTATCACAGTGTCCTCAGGATATAAGCCTAGATACAGCAAGCAAGTTTTCAAATGAAAAGGCAGATCATCATAACTGAGCATTAATATCTTCTTCATCTTGTCCACATCACGGGTCCTTTCAAGTCCAGAGCCGATAGAATTGTTAACCTTCTCCCATTCCACTGAATTTTCTGGTTTATTAGCTAGTAAACTTGCTATTGTAATAATGGCTAATGGTACGCCACCACATTTCTTCAAGATTTTTCCGCTGACTTCTCTCAGATAAGGAGGGCACCCATCTTCAGAGTCAAATATTCGCCTGTTGAGCAGCTTTCTCGAGTCATCATCAGATAGAGGTTTCATTTCATATATGTCACCGCCCGCATAATCTGCAACGGCCTTCTTGCGAGTGGTTATGATTATTTTGCTACCATATTTAGCATCTTGTAAAGCAAGTTTGATGGTATCCCATGCTGCTTCATCCCATAAATCGTCAATTACACACAAGCACCTAATAATGACACAAGATGCATGTTCACGCATGTTAGTATTCCTGAATATAACTGGGAGAAAGACTGTCGTAGAAAAAGATGATAAATAAGCAGGCTGATAATAGTGGTATGCTCAACTTCGTAGCTAGGGCTGTAATATGAGATATTTAGATAAGTATATTAGAAAGTCAAAACGAAGGGTGGCATAAAAAAACATAAAACATGAATGGGAGCAAGTACTGTCCCACTGGCGATTAATGTGTCACGCAACACTTGCAAGCAAAAAACTATGGGACGGGATGCTAGTGTATGACAACGGTCTACTTACATTTCAGTTTTTTTTTTTTTGCCTGAATGAATGAATTAATCAAATGTTGAACGATCTCTTAACTGTCCATGTGGACAGTCCCACGCGTACAGCACCACACCAAAACTTGGGTAGTTGGGCCATGTATATCAGACAATGGAATATATGCATATGGTATCGAGAATTTAAAACCTGCGGACACCTTCCATATATGCGGGTGTGTAGACAAAACAAGAACCTCTTAGGCTTCCTCCCTCCTTTGCATCCAAAAATTGCTCATTCTTGGTCCAAAAAAAAAAATTGCTCATTCTCGAGCCACTTATGAAACGAGTAGTATAAGCTTAGCGCACATTTATATATTTTCGTTGCTTTATGCTAAGGGTGCTAAGGGCTCGATCTGTTGGAGGATTTTGAAGACTGATAGGTATTAGGAAATACAATCCACGACACAACTTATTTTAGTCACATATACAAAGGAAAGTAGTGTCTACTTAGAATGATGAAAAGCAAACATGAATATACCTTTTGTTCTCGTTGAATTTTCTAATCTTGTTGGTAAGTTGCGGACACCTTCCATATATGCATATGTTCTCATTCTTGTCAAGTTGGCCAAGTATGTTCTTCAAAATCATCTTTATATCAGGATTAAGAGAGACCGGGACAAAGACATGGCAGTCATACATTGATTTAAGGTCACCAACCAATGCATTGGCAAGAGTTGTCTTCCCCAAACCTCCAAAACCAAAAATCGAAACTATGTTTGGATGCTGCCCCGATGAACTGCCCCCACCTACGAGCTTCTCAGCCAACTCATTCTTTGGCCCTTCGATGCCAACAAGATCAGTTACCTTCTTATACATATATTCTAGGCGAGGATCAATAGTCACCGTACTCAGCTTTGCCGCAACATCATCAACTTTGTACCTATCACGGCGCTCACGGACTTTCTTGACGTGGTCCATGATATCTTTGATAACATTGTGGATCTTATGGTTACTTTTTGCATCCTTGAACAAATTGGCAGCTCTTGCGATGAACAATTTGAAACTGAATGTCTCGTCAGGTTCATGACGTTTGATGCGCAGCATGAAGGTATCAACGGCATCTTCAATGTCATAGGTGTTGGGGATTGATATTCGGGAGGCCGCCCTCGCATGTTATTGGTTTGCACATTATTGGTTTTCAGACAGCCTGTTATCAGTTTGTGGGTTTTCAGATATCGGTCCGTAAGCTATTGGCTGACTCATGAATTTAAAGACTTTGTGGAGGCGTAGTGTTGGGGTTCTAAACCGAAAAGCCATCACCTCACGTTCTTGTTTCAGTTTGGCACGGCCCGAGAATAGACTTGGTTCTCGGCGCGGCAGTGTTTTAAGGGTCAGCGTTATCAAATCAGACTTGCTGACCCTGATAACTCTTTTCTTTGATTTCGTGTGTCATACGCAGGATTGTTTTCGGACGAAGGTCTTAGCGGGCTCCAAGAGGAGGGTAACCCAAGCGCCGCGACCTTCATCCGGCTCTCTACGATCTCTGGAGCCGAGAATCCGGGAGCCGCACGTAGCCGGAGTTCTCAGATGGGAAGAGTCTTAGTGTCAGAAGATCGTTTCGCGGGAGTTCAAGCTCGAACCGAAACACGACGGCTTGATAAGAAGAAGTCTGTGTGGGCCCTGAGGCGCAACATAGGCCCACATGTCTTAGATGAAGGTCAATAAAGTGTCAAGTAGATATTGTTTAGCAGGTCCAAATGCTTAGTGGACATATTTGTACAGCACATCCCTAGGATACGATAAAAAGGTGAGGGCAATACTGTCCATTGTAATTGCCTTTCGCCTACCCTATAAATACCCCGCCCCCTCAAAGTGGAGGGGGACAGCGTCTTTGTAATCCCGTTATGCCGTATTGAATGGAAACACTATCAGTTGGTTGTTATCATATGCTCACTTATTTCATGTCTGGGTTCTCGGTATCCTCAAACTGAAAACCCAACAATAGGATAGCACCCTGACATCCCGAGCCCACATCTTGACCTGCTCATCAAGCTGATCGACAGGCACCATCGACACCTTGCGAAGGGCACCGTCCATGCATCTGAGCTCTTCCTCCAGTTCCTTGATCTCTCCCTTGACACCCTTCTGCAGCTTGTATTCACCCACCACCAGCTCCACGAGCTTGGGGAGGAGGGTGTTCATCGCCCCTGTGGCGATGTTCATCTTGGCTGATGGAACTTTTAATTAGTGGAGGATTCTGGTGATGAGAAGGGTGCGTTTAATCAACCCAAGAAAACAGAACTACGTTTGGTTTGTCCACGTCGCGTCACAACTAACCTTGATCAAACATCTGAACAAACAAAACAGAACTCCAGTTGTCAGACATCAGAAGTAAGAGAACCAGAAGCTCCCATTGTAGCATGGCATTTCAAAGCTATATCGAGTCACCTGACAGTAACGAGTTTGAGCTATCTCACCTAATGGATCCAAGAGATGCCACCACGAGGGCCTGAACGCTCAAGCCGGCGACCTCTACACAGCTCTAAAAGACGATCAACTTCTAATCTGGGTACTAGCTAACACTGATGTGAGGTACACCGGCGACCTTTACCTACAGTCAGGCTCAAGCTCAGCTCGGCTGTAAAAGACGATCAACTACCCATCTGGGAAGCTAACAGCGATGTGAAGAACACCAGCGACCTTTACCTGCAGTCAGGCTGAAGTTCAGCTCGCCGGAAGCTCACTCATCAGGCTGGAGAAGGCTTGTTTGCACACGAGCGTCTTCGGGGTCGGGCAATGGCGGAATGAGTGGAGGCGAGCTAAATCTGTGAGAATGAAGGTTCTCGGCAGGTCGCAAAGTGACTGCTTCAGTGCTTGTGCAGTAGTACGACCCAAAGGTCCAGCCACAGCGAGTTGGGACCGGAGTAGGCGACGACCCGGAACAGGGGTCAAGCGCAGATATTTTCAAACCGAAGAACGTGTGGTAGGGGACTAGTGGAGAGAGGCAGCAGCGATTGCGAGAGTTTGCCACATTGCGTTGTCGTGGTGGTTAGATGAACCTGATTAATGGGCATTGGTGGACGTACTACAGATTCAACTTGTAGATAAGTCCAATAACCCACTAAATTCGGTTCATTTAAGGTAACTTAGTCTATCAAGTAACTGTTAATATTTTTAAACACTAGTTTCAATATTTTTGTAAGCCTATGTCAACATTTTTGTTAAAAATATTAACATAGCACATCTAAAATGTTGGCGCAGTGTAAAAAAAATGTTGACACAGTACAGTCAAAATGTTGACGAAAATTTAAAAATTTAAAAATTTTAAAAAATATTCAAATTAGATCTCATTTGGTAGAATTAACTGTAACAAACACGTAGGTTCAAACAGATTCGAAAACGGAATTATGGTTTAAGAGAAAAATGCTTTTAAAGTTTGCAAATCGTTTCTTTTTCTCCCACCTCCCACCCGCTCCAATCAGAATGCGCCACGTGTCGCCCATCTATGCTCTCCCCCTCAACCAGCAGCGTGCGTGGACCGTTCGATGTCCGTTCGCACGAGTCTCAAAGCGTTCTATCAAAAGGATTTTGTAGGGCAAGCTACGTATAGGATTGGCGGGTGAAATGAACCTAATTAATGGGCTTTGGTGGGCTGTGAGGACAATGTACTCAGCCCAAGTTAAACAAGTGGCGGAACTCGCCGGAGCCGGACTGGCGATGGTGGCGGAACACAGCCCCGCCCGCCGCGGTGACAGTTTCAAGGAGAACAAGAAGCGGTAGCATCTCCCTCAGCCAAAGGGACTACGACGCTCCTCGTCGCACATCAGATCTTAAAGATCCTGTTGATCTCTCTATGGACGCAACTCTTCTTCTGTGTTAGATGTAGGTTTGTCGCGTGTGTTGTGTGCGTTGGAGTTTTATTTTTTGTACGCACGGATAGATGCTACATTTATACTCAAATTTGAGGGGTTAAAAAAAAAAGCGATGGCATCGCCCTCCCCTTCCTTCCATGCACAAAGCCAGTGCTAGAGAATTCAGAGACAGGTTTACACTACGTAACGCCGAAACTCCTCTAACTTGTATTGCAATTAGCAAAGCTCCCACAAGTTCCCATATAGCAGTAGGGTAGCTCGAGCCAGCAAAATTACATCACACTGGGACACTCGAACACACTTCCTTTAATACAAAACTAGCAAGATGGCCAGCGCAAATTGCGCGGCTAGATTAATTACTTTATGTTATAGTATATTAGATACTTAAGATTATGTATTTTGGACTCTGTATTCAGAAGGTATCTTGTCCTCGAGTCTGGTACTCTTGATATATACGGGTCTAAGAGGCTTAAGGCAATGCAATCGAATCATTATATGTAATCTAAATAGATTATACACGGAAGTCCTGGATTCTATCTTGTTGTCCTTCCATGTTAAATACTCGAGTCTCTTTTATTTATTTTTCCTAAATACTCTTTGTTTGTCTTGCACCATTTACCCCTATCATATATATCTTATCCTTACCTCCGTATTTTGTAAGATTGGTATTTCCTTCTATAGACATCCAACTTTGTTACTATTCGATATCTCTAGGCTAAGCTTCCCTTGGGAAAAATTTAAATATGATACTCTGAAATATTCTGAGTGGAATGTTACAATGATGATCTGTGCGCTTGCAGAATTAGTTAAATTTCAAATGCTCAGCATCTTTTCTAATTAGAAAAAAAAACCTGCAAATAAATACCATCTAATAACATATGTCATATCATTGTAAGTTTTTTTTATTTGATCCAATTCTATATAATCTCATCATATGCCAATTAGTTGAACCACTAAGCGTTTGAATTGTTCGAATCAAAGGATGAACATGTAAATGATATATGAAGTCCTCAACACCAAGGCTGAAGTTGGATGCTTCTCAAATGCATAAAAATGTGGCATATTTATTTACTCTAAGAGAGACATGATGTTCGTGGCTTCAATTTCCAATTCCATGCTCCAAAATCAAACCATAGAAAAAAAATGCACAATCTGTACGTTGTGGCCTGCATCTTTTTAGCCGCTTGCACATGCCTTTAATGACATTTTGAAGAGCTCAAAAGACTAAACTAATCAACAAACGCATAATTGTTTGCTCACGTAATCTTCATGACTGCTCGCCACGTCCTCGACCATGGTTGTGAGCTCATAGACCAGATTTATAGATCAGCTCTAATACGGAGAGTTGTGCTTCACACTGATACGATGAGGCAAATCTAGAGTAATTGAAGTTAGATAGCCGCACGCGATCGTAATTTCTATGTTAGTCCCAGTTGATGGTTGCACATGATTTAACGATTGCTTTGTCGGGAACATGGCCATGACCAAAGAAAATATGAGAACATGGCCATGGTTTGGCCTGATCGGCGTCTCGAGTGCATGTGTGAAAATATGAGAACTGAAGAAAATGAATCATAAGAAATTAGTGCGTAAGTGAGATGTGTCCAATATGTGGAAATTCTTACTTGTTTGGCATCAACATGATCTCGGGTTGTCTAGTGTGCTCACATTACTTCCATCATTTTTTTTCAGTGATCTTCGGATTCAGGATCTTGTTGTGCTTCCTGGAGCGTGGCCTTGTTTTTTCACCTGCAATTATTTCTTGGAAACCAACATCGTCGTCTGTTTTTTTTTTGGGCATCAGACCATCACTATACATGTGTGTCTTTGGGCTCCCGTTTTACCATCTCCAGTAATTGCATGCATAGCTTCATGAGCTCAAAACCAAAGGCATGGTGCAGCTACAGCCTATATGATGTTGCTTAGTTATTCGGCGAGCTGTTCCTCTCTGATACTCTCTCTTTCCCACCAAATCACCCTCCCTAGATCACTCACCATGGACACAATTATCGGCGGCCACCTGGTGAGGCGGTAGATACAGTCGTCGGAGGCCGGACAGTCTAAGCTGATTGTTCCAATCCAGTGATCTTGGCCCCTTCATGACGAAATCGCGCGGGGTTGCCTGGCCCTGGAATGAACCCCGACGTCACGACAGCCATTGCCGTCATCCCGTCTTGAATGCTGAGGCCAAGATAGGCATCACTGATAGGCCGGAGCAATTCTTGGAGCCTAAAGAACGTCCTGTCGACGGATGCCATCTGCTCCATCGTAGCTGCATCTAAAATTCCAATCATCTGTGATGTATCTCTTGGCGACGCTGCTCATCAAGAACGTGTTGTTTATTTCTCGATCGACGGTGACTCATGAAAAAGAAATCTCCACCATGCCTATTTACAACCTGATCGTCCGCCGCCAGTTTCCGACAATTGATGCATGTCGATACATAAACGGATCGTCGGGAATAAATCCATGTCGAACCCCACTGTCGACGCCTCGAGTCCGCGAGCTTCTCTACCGTGGTCTCATCCTCCAACATTGAATCTGATCATCCGAGGAGGAGCCTAGCTAGTTACAGTTTTGCGGCCGGATGGGAAAGCTTCCTGGACAGCGCTCTCCATTGTTGCAATCCTTTTCTCCTCTCTCTCCTTCGGTTTGCCTCACGATTTGATGTCATGCCAGGCTGTTTTTTCTAAAATTTCTTTTTATGGGCCATGCTTTCGTTTATATTACTTCGACAGGACTCCTTTCCTTTCTACGGGAGGGTCAGAACTCAGGATCTGTTGATTTTATTTTCCATTATTACATAAATCCGAATTTCTGTTATATTGATTGATAACTCCGTGCTTTATTCTAGACCGTTAAATCTTCATAAAATCCAACGGTCTATATCTTCTCTTTTTTCTGATTAACGTGGTAATTTCGTGGTCTTTAGAGCGAACGTGGTGGCTTCTTTTTCTCTTCAAATACTAAGATAATAGATAACCAGAGCCATCCAGAGCTAAGGCCAACACGCATGCAAGCTAAGCAAAGATGCAAAAGCTAAGAAGAGGGACATGACGAAGCTTTCCCGAAACCATCACAACCACCGAGAGCCGCCTCCTTTCAGCGTCACTGGATGATCCTTGGGACTCGCATGCCGAACCCGCGTTTCATTTTCTCCACCCTGTTTAGTGTTCAACAACAAATTGTGGTTAATCACACCGGTTTAAGGAAAGTGAGTTCAGAATGCAGAGACCTTGGATGCACATCAATCAACCACATCGCACCGAACCTGCTGAAGTTAATCAAGCCAGGCTATGATCTCACATTTTAACCACGTTGTACAAAATAGCCTTGAAAAAAGACTATAAGCTCTTTGAATTATTTGTACCAATTCCAATCCAGAATTATTTTTACTAATTTCACTGCATAGGTAGCACATTTTATACTAGCATGCAAAAGATATAACACTGCGCTTGTTAACCACACAGGTGACGGACAATACCAAATCTTGCCTAGGAAAGGCAGTTTTAGCAGTATCCAATAATACCATATTCCCATGACAAGAAATGCCTCTCAAAGAGCAGCAGTTGGGTATGTTTGTTTTCAAATACAATCAGTTAGTTGGGTATATGTAATAACGACATATGAAGCTACTCAAGAGTATCTAGCATTTGTTCACAAGGGAGGAAACAACATAAGAAAGGAACTGAAATAATTTAAAGTTGCTTACGTTGGTGCAAGTTTGCCAAGGCAATAAAGCTCTTCACCGGATACTTCGTCGGACACTTTACCAGACATTTCGACTCTGTATGATCTACCAGGAGAATCTGGAAGTCCACGACCCACGAGTAGATCCAAATCCCTCTGGTGAAGTTCCCTCCCGTTGATGAATACACCAGTATTTCCTCCAGCGCAGTTCTTGGGCATAGGATAATTCAATTCCGGAATAAATGGCTTCAGCGTAGAGATCCAGTAAAAAAAAAAGATATGAATGAAGGATAGGGTACAATAAAAAAAATTACACCAAATCAAGTATAAGTTCACTTACGGGTATCATGCCAAGGCAAACTGTCCCATAACACCCCAGAATCCGGCACGGTAGTCATACCTATAGGATAGAAGGGGGAATAATATATATGATTGCTGCTAAAGCTTACATTTCAAGACAGAACTACAATAATTAAAGACCTTACATTTCAAGGCAGCATTGGCAATTGGTTCGCAAATTTGTGCAGGTTTTTTATTCTGGATGGGCCACAAGTGATTGTGCCGCATCAAAGCATTGATGCCTCTTGAATTGTAATTCTGTGCGCCAAACATCACTGGACCTTCTACAGGGTACAAGCTAGTGTTGTTCATAACATATTGTGCCTGTGATGGTTGAAACCCAGTGGAGCCCCATGAACAGGTAAGAATTCATAGTGGTAACAGTGTAGGCAAGAGCAAGCAGGCTGATGGTAGAAGCCGTCATGGTGATAAGAGATCAGAGGATCAGGATCACACTGTCCATGGAGATAATTATCAAAATTTCTCCATGGATACGGCCCAACAGGAAAAAGGTGAGCAAGAATACACGCAGCAGAAAGTAGTTTGAGACAAACTTTTCACCGATGAGTGACACCAATGGACAAGTCAATGTTACATGTGGAATTTTACATGACATGGCCCAAACACTGTCCATCCAAATCCAATGATATCAACACCAAAATTATGTACTCTGAGCCTATCTTGTCGATCATTTGTTCACTCTCTCCTTGAAGAACAAGAAAAAGACAACGACGACATGAGAGTATGAGAACAAAACGCACAGCTACGTACCTTTCCAGTCTGCACACAGCCAGATCCATGCCATGGCGCATGAGCGCGCTACACCTGGCTCTCCAGGTCAGGATGCCGGGAGGCGGGCCCCTATGCGCCAGCCTTGGGCGCCCGCTGCGGCGGCGGCAGCGCGGGCGCGCGGCAGATGGGGCAGACGACGCTCTCGCGGAGCCAGGCGTCGGCGCAGGCGGCGTGGAACGCGTGGCCACACCCGGGCAGTGCGCGCACCGCCTCGCCGTCCTGCATGTCACTCAGGCACACAGCGCACAACGCCACCGCGTCGCCGGCTACGTTCGGGCGGTTCCGATGATCCTTAAGTGCCTCCCTAACAGCATCAGCTTCTGCTTTGCTGCCTAAGAAGACGTGCTGGAGAGAGCAGAGGTTCTCCAAGCCTGAAGGAATTATGTCCACCATCTTAAAACTCACAAGTTGAAGCCTCCGAAGCTCGGGCATGGCCCCTGGTTGAAACAGTACTACGTAGACCACCGAGGCCCGGCCTTTGTTAAGTAACACCCAGACCAGCCTTTTTTGAATTGCCTCCCAGTTTTGAACTGCCACCGAGGCCAGCCTGATCTCAAGACTTTTCAGACACCGGAACCCACGACTGGTAATAATGAGGTTTTCATGGAGGCTTGTGTCAGGGTTCAACCATAGACGGAGAAAGCGAAGAGAAGGCAGCTCGGCAAGCTTCTCGATGTGCTCAGGCTGGAGCAAGATTTCTAAGGTAGTCAGGCAGGAGAGCGTCGACGAGCTAATCCACCTTGGGAATGATGTCATCCAGCAGCATCCAGGACCACTGCATGTGAGCCTTTGGAGACCGGAAGGAACCACTGGCATGGAATCTAAAGAGCACAATAAGCGTCCTCCATTGGCGGTGATATCCAGCTCTTTAAAATTGTTACACCACTGTATACACATGAAAATGGATTCCGTAGCCATGTCTCCAGATATCTCAATTCCAAGAACCCTCAGCTCTTTTAGATTACCAATCTCTTTTATTTCCTCCAGGCTAGAGACGTGTATGACTCCGAGCTCTTGTAGAGACAGGAAGCCTCACTCCATCAGCAACGGATAGCTGCACTAGTTTCCGTAGTTTGGCAAAAGACATTGGCAACATTAGCGTGTCCCTGTTCTTGTAACTTTTAGTTATCTCCAATATCTCCAGAGACTCTAATTTCCCCATGCTCTCGGTTACCCGCCTGCAATATTCTAGCCGCAAAAATCTCAGGTGGCACAACTTGCCAAGATCACTGAAACAATTTTCATGCAAATCAGTGCACCACTCAAGCTGCAACACACGCAGAACTTGAAAGCTCGACAGGGATGGTATCGAGTTGACCACACCGAAGACAATAAGTGACCTCAATTTGGACCACTGCTCTCTTGCTTCCCTTGAGGCATGGGTTTTGTTCAAGTTATGGAGAGAGAGCCTGCGCATCTGCTTCCTCTGTGCTGCAGAAGCACGTGTATCTGCTTGTTGACCATCTGGTAATAACATGCTAGCAAAACCTTCTTCAGCTGACAATTGATATATTAGCTCAAGCACCATGCCATGTACTTAGCATGCGTCCACCGAACCATCAAGGTCGTAGTTTACCACCGGCTGGATCAAGCTTCGATTGATGAGCTCGCTAAAGTAGTTCTCTCCTATCTCCCTCAATGTGGTCGCCGCCGATTGTGTCTCGCATGCAATGAAACCCTCTGCTATCCAACTCGATACTAGAGCATTCTTTTTTATCACCATGTCCTCAGGATATAAGCCGAGATACAACAAGCAAGTTTTCAAATGAAAAGCCAGATCATCATAACTTAGCATTAGTATCTTCTTCATCTTGCCCACATCACGGCTCCTTTCAAGTCCAGAACCGATAGATATTTGTTAACCTTCTCCCATTCCACTGAATTTATTGGTTTATTAGCTAGTAAACTTGCTATTGTAATAATGGCTAATGGTACGCCACCACATTTCTTCAAGATTTTTCCGCTGACTTCTTTCAGATAAGGAGGGCACCCATCTTCAGAGTCAAATATTCGCCTGTTGAGCAACTTTCTCGAGTCATCATCAGATAGAGGTTTCATTTCATATATGTCACCGCCCGCATAATCTGCAACGGCCTTCTTGCGAGTGGTTATGATTATTTTGCTACCATATTTAGCATCTTGTAAAGCAAGTTTGATGGTATCCCATGCTGCTTCATCCCATAAATCGTCAATTACACACAAGCACCTAATAATGACACAAGATGCATGTTCACGCATGTTAGTATTCCTGAATATAACTGGGAGAAAGACTGTCGTAGAAAAAGATGATAATAAGCAGGCTGATAATAGTGGTATGCTCAACTTCGTAGCTAGGGCTGTAATATGAGATATTTAGATAAGTATATTAGAAAGTCAAAACGAAGGGTGGCATAAAAAAACATAAAACATGAATGGGAGCAAGTACTGTCCCACTGGCGATTAATGTGTCACGCAACACTTGCAAGCAAAAAACTATGGGACGGGATGCTAGTGTATGACAACGGTCTACTTACATTTCAGTTTTTTTTTTTTGCCTGAATGAATGAATTAATCAAATGTTGAACGATCTCTTAACTGTCCATGTGGACAGTCCCACGCGTACAGCACCACACCAAAACTTGGGTAGTTGGGCCATGTATATCAGACAATGGAATATATGCATATGGTATCGAGAATTTAAAACCTGCGGACACCTTCCATATATGCGGGTGTAGACAAAACAAGAACCTCTTAGGCTTCCTCCCTCCTTTGCATCCAAAAATTGCTCATTCTTGGTCCCAAAAAAAAAAATTGCTCATTCTCGAGCCACTTATGAAACGAGTAGTATAAGCTTAGCGCACATTTATATATTTTCGTTGCTTTATGCTAAGGGTGCTAAGGGCTCGATCTGTTGGAGGATTTTGAAGACTGATAGGTATTAGGAAATACAATCCACGACACAACTTATTTTAGTCACATATACAAAGGAAAGTAGTGTCTACTTAGAATGATGAAAAGCAAACATGAATATACCTTTTGTTCTCGTTGAATTTTCTAATCTTGTTGGTAAGTTGCGGATACCTTCCATATATGCATATGTTCTCATTCTTGTCAAGTTGGCCAAGTATGTTCTTCAAAATCATCTTTATATCAGGATTAAGAGAGACCGGGACAAAGACATGGCAGTCATACATTGATTTAAGGTCACCAACCAATGCATTGGCAAGAGTTGTCTTCCCCAAACCTCCAAAACCAAAAATCGAAACTATGTTTGGATGCTGCCCCGATGAACTGCCCCCACCTACGAGCTTCTCAGCCAACTCATTCTTTGGCCCTTCGATGCCAACAAGATCAGTTACCTTCTTATACATATATTCTAGGCGAGGATCAATAGTCACCGTACTCAGCTTTGCCGCAACATCATCAACTTTGTACCTATCACGGCGCTCACGGACTTTCTTGACGTGGTCCATGATATCTTTGATAACATTGTGGATCTTATGGTTACTTTTTGCATCCTTGAACAAATTGGCAGCTCTTGCGACGAACAATTTGAAACTGAATGTCTCGTCAGGTTCATGACGTTTGATGCGCAGCATGAAGGTATCAACGGCATCTTCAATGTCATAGGTGTTGGGGATTGATATTCGGGAGGCCGCCCTCGCATGTTATTGGTTTGCACATTATTGGTTTTCAGACAGCCTGTTATCAGTTTGTGGGTTTTCAGATATCGGTCCGTAAGCTATTGGCTGACTCATGAATTTAAAGACTTTGTGGAGGCGTAGTGTTGGGGTTCTAAACCGAAAAGCCATCACCTCACGTTCTTGTTTCAGTTTGGCACGGCCCGAGAATAGACTTGGTTCTCGGCGCGGCAGTGTTTTAAGGGTCAGCGTTATCAAATCAGACTTGCTGACCCTGATAACTCTTTTCTTTGATTTCGTGTGTCATACGCAGGATTGTTTTCGGACGAAGGTCTTAGCGGGCTCCAAGAGGAGGGTAACCCAAGCGCCGCGACCTTCGTCCGGCTCTCTACGATCTCTGGAGCCGAGAATCCGGGAGCCGCACGTAGCCGGAGTTCTCAGATGGGAAGAGTCTTAGTGTCAGAAGATCGTTTCGCGGGAGTTCAAGCTCGAACCGAAACACGACGGCTTGATAAGAAGAAGTCTGTGTGGGCCCTGAGGCGCAACATAGGCCCACATGTCTTAGATGAAGGTCAATAAAGTGTCAAGTAGATATTGTTTAGCAGGTCCAAATGCTTAGTGGACATATTTGTACAGCACATCCGTAGGATACGATAAAAAGGTGAGGGCAATACTGTCCATTGTAATTGCCTTTCGCCTACCCTATAAATACCCCGCCCCCTCAACAGTGGAGGGGGACAGCGTCTTTGTAATCCCGTTATGCCGTATTGAATGGAAACACTATCTGTTGGTTGTTATCATATGCTCACTTATTTCATGTCTGGGTTCTCGGTATCCTCAAACTGAAAACCCAACAATAGGATAGCTCCCCGACATCCCGAGCCCACATCTTGACCTGCTCATCAAGCTGATCGACAGGCACCATCGACACCTTTCAAGTCCAGAACCGATAGATATTTGTTAACCTTCTCCCATTCCACTGAATTTATTGGTTTATTAGCTAGTAAACTTGCTATGGTAATAATGGCTAACGGTACACCACCACATTTCTTCAGGATTTTTCCGCTGACTTCTCTCAAATAAGGAGGGCACCCATCTTCAGAGTCAAATATTCTCCTGTTGAGCAACTTTCTCGAGTTATCATTGTCGAGGTTTTAGGGCCTCGACGTTATTTATACGGGTGTACGAGAATCAAGAACTAGAGGGTAACACAAGAGACGCAGGTTTATACAGGTTCAGGCCGCCGGAGGCGTAATACCCTACGTCCTGTGCTGGTGTGATGTATTGTGAGAGAGTTTTCTGTAGACTCCCTGCCCACCTTATATAGCCGGGGGTGCAGGGTTACATGGAGCTAAACCTAGTCGGTTACATGGTAAGTCGCCTTGTAGTACAAGTTGCTCGATGTTATCTCCTGGCCGAGTGGGCCAACTGACAATAAGTCCGTTAGGCCACCCGGACCTATTTGAGCCTTGCTGACTCTCCATTACTGGATCACTCGGCCTTGTTGTATCTTGAGGATACCTGGGTCTCATATCATCGACAGTAGCCTCCGAGTTTTTTTTGATAGATCTTGAAGACCTCCGACTGGTTCTGACTCCATCACTTTAATTCTCAGCATAGCTGGTCAATTATAAAGAACTTCAAAGAGTAATAGTTACCGAAATAACCATATGAAGAAACTGCATCTTGGGAATACCAAGATCAGCAAGGCCTTGAACTAGGCATAAAAGTAAAAGAACACCCAATGCCGACTGACATCGGGAACAAAGGCTGGGCTCATAAAGCGTGTCCCACCTGTCAGTCAGCATTCAACTTGAAGTTGACCAAGACTTTAAAAAGTATGCAGCTGGCAGGATTTTTTTTAAAACACACCTGTAAGGTGCAGCCCCCTAGCTTCTGTGTAATCCGAAGAATTAGACAGAAACTCTAAAAGAGTTTGGCATATAGATTAAACATCTATAACTGTGAGGGGAACTCCATGGGAGTTATGGAAACTCCCCAACCACTGGTGCACTACAGCTGTTATAAACCAGAAGTGAGTTGTGAGTCTCGAACCGAGTTTGCACTCGGCCGGAATCTAAGCCCATCCAGCAACTTGTGCTCAGGATGATGACAGCTCGTAAGTTTTGGCGACCGTCTTGCTCTTCACTGCAGTTCACAAAACCGACACAAAAAGCAAGTTCAATTCTGGGAATAACCTCCCGTGGGCTTTCGATGTCCGAGTGAAGATCTTGCTTCAATATAGCTCAGATAGCCTGGCCACTGACCGGCCGAGTGAAGAAGCATAGGGTGCACGTCAAGTGCATCCTATGGATGTAGCTCCCGAGTCTATGAAGAAGTAGAACAATTGTTCTGAACTCCAAAGAAACTGAAGTGTATGACCATATGAATAATACTACTGAAGTAGGATCCAAAGAACTTGATCACCGACTAGCCGAGTAAAACCAAAAAGTCCATCGAAGTAAACTTGATTATCTGACTGAATGAAGTGAAACGTGGGCTCACGCGAGTGAGCCTACGTGGGCGCGCGTGAGCCCACATGGGCTAGCCCCCGAGTCTATGAAGAAGTTGAAGAATTGTTCATAGACTCTAAGAGAAGCTGAGTAGTATAATTCTGGCGCGCCCACGTGGGCTAGCCCCCGAGTCTATGAAGAAGTTGAAGAATTGTTCATAGACTCTAAGAGAAGCTGAGCAGTATAATTCTGGAGAATCGAGTACCGACTGGCCTAGTGAAGAAACATAGAGTGCACGTCAAGTGCATCCTATGGATGTAACCCCCGAGTCTATGAAGAAGTTGAAGAATTGTTCATAGACTCCGAAGAAGCTGAATAAGAAGATACACCAAAATCCGACTGTGCTGATTATGAGAAAAGCCATCAAGATGCTGCCAAAATATGCCATGCAAGTCACATGCGTGCTGTCTGGACCAAGTCACGGGAACACAGTAATAACCAATAATGCTGGTGATACTGCTGGAATCGTCCTCTTCCATCGTTCACCCTCAGCATCCTTATCAAGAACAGTGCAAATCTGCTGTAAAAGGCCTACCAACGCAGCCCCCAAGCATCCATCAGTGCCAACAGAAAATGAAGAAAGCCAGCAGCTCCAAAAAGAAAGATGCCTCCAGCTCCAACAGTCAGCCCCCGGCTGAGCCACCACTACCAAACATAGTCATGCCAGCATTTGACAACTTGGCTATTGTTGAAGCTCCACCAATGATACCTCCTCTTGAAGTTATTCTGCCTCCTCCAGGACCCTTTGATCCATCCTTGCCTGAATGCATTGATATCTCGTCTGGAGATGAAGCTACTGGTCATCCTCGCCGTCGCTATCTGCCTAATGGACGCCCTCCATGGCAGCCCATTAATCGTCCGGTTGCAAGTCGTACCAGGAGCCGTACTCGTAAAGATTGAAGTGTGAAAGATTTGGAAGAAACCACCAAGTATCTTGTATCATCCATGTGTCTTGCCGTTTTGCATTCTTGTGTCAACTTGTTATGTATCACTATCTTGTATAATAAAAACAACTCATGTGTGACCCCTGTAATCCTGAAGTAACTTGAAGGATAGCCGAGTCATTACGACCTCAAATAACAGCCAGCCGACTGAATTTGGTAATCACTGGAGAAAAAAAAACACTGGGGCACTCGGTCGGGTCTCAACGGTTACGAAATCTAGACCGTTCAGATTAGGTCAACAGATCTGACCCGTTCGCGAAAACGTTCCCGCCCCTTTAAGTCGTTGCATCCCTTCGTCTTCATCGTCCAACCGCAACAGTTCGCATTCCTAATCCATTTCCAATCCACCGAAATCGATCCGGCGATTTCCAAGCCGCCACTCGCGCCGCCGTCAAAGGAGGCGAAATCATGGCCGGGAAGAAGAGGACTGCGTGGCGGAAGCCGAAGACAAGCTCTCCGTCGCCCGCCGACGAGGACAACCGCTGGCCGGAGTCAATCATGACAGAGGAGAAGTGCCAGGCACTGACCGACGAGGGGTTGCTTCCTGAGCGTGAAGTGATTGGATGGCGGCCTGCGGCTGGTGAGCAATTTCCGACTCCTAATGCCGACGATATTGTTATCTTCGAAGCTTTCATCCGCCGAGGGTTAGGGTTGCCTGCGCATGCGTTCTTCCGGAGCATTTTGTACTTCTATGGTGTGGAATTGCACAATCTGACCCCACATTCCATCTTGCACATCGCCATCTTCATTACCCTCTGCGAAGTGTTTCTTGGAATCCATCCGCACTTCAATTTGTTCCGTCACTTAGTCATCTTGAAGATGGGTTCCATTAACAAGCCTGCTATCGTTGGAGGTGCTAGGTTTCAGTTGAGGCACTGCTATTTTGACATGCCTTTGAAGACCACACTCAAGGGATGGCACTCAGGTTGGTTTTATGTGAAGAATCACTCACCGAGCCTTCTGGCGTTTAAGAGTGTGGCGCCTGTGCGAAGAGATGCTTGGAAGAAACCACTGTCAGTTACAGAGAAGCGTCAAGTGACAGATCTGCTTACAATGATTGACGACTTGAAGGAGAGTGTGGAACACGGCTCTCTCACCGGTCCGAGTATTGCTGTCACTTTTTGTAGTAGGAAGTTCCAGCTCTCGAAAGAGAGGGCTCAGCCTGCTTGGAAATGGCTGGGCCTAAAGGATCCTAGTAATGAGAATATTCCTGGAGACACGGCCACCATTATTGAGAACCGAGTGAAGGAATTCTTTGCGGCTGGAGCTGAAGTGGAACCACCAGTAATTGCCGAGTATCATGCTAAGAACTTGCCACCACCGGTAAAACCTTTTCCCGAGTGAATATTGATATAGCTCTTCTCTCAGATATTGTAATGTAACTCTGAATGTAAACTTTGTGCAGACTTTAGAGAATGAATTCTGATCTGATGGTCCTAGTGAGCCGGTGCACGTTGTGGTTTCTCCAAAGAAGAAAAGGCCAAGAGACATTCTGGACATTGACTCTGATGAGGAAGGAAATGACTCAGAGGATGCTGCGATTGATGCAGCTTTTGCAAGTGAAGACGAAGAAGAGGGTCAAGAGACCCCTCAGTAGGACGCTGGAGAAGGCCGAGTTGCTGAGTCTCGATCGTTGCAACCTCCACCGAAGAGAACCAAGAGAGACGTGCGGCGGCCGACCACTCGGGGAGACACCAGCTCCAACCCGAGTGGTGGAGTGGTAGTATATGAATCGCGCAGGGCCACCATTTCTATGAGCCCTTCTGCTTCTCCGCCCCCGCCGAGTGGGAGAACTCAAGCGAGGACGAGAGAAACTCAAGAGGAAGGAGTCCCTCAGGGGACATCCGGTGAGCAAGGTGGCCCAAGCTCTGTTGCCTTTGCTCCCAGGAAGAGGCCTTATGAAGACCGTATGAACATCACCATCTCCACACTGTAAGTAAATCTCACAGTTTTTATATCGAGCAATAATCACTAAGATGAATCTCACTGTTGATTTATTAACGGCAGAGCCCCCAGTACCGAGATGCCGACTGGCGAGCCAGAGCAAGAAGCTCCTCCAAGTCCTCGAAGAGGTGAGACTCCCGTCCGAGAGACTACAGAGCAGATCCTTTCACGCGGGGGGGTGGTCATCGAGGACTTGGGCCCCAATGGGGAGAGTTCAGCCAACCGAGCCGATGAGACACCTGAAGGAGAGAACCAGCAGAAAGGAGCCGAAATGCCTGACCTGTCTGATGCTGGGGCAAGGGACGAGGAGGCCCATGATGATGAAACTGAAGGAGTCCACGATGGAACTGGCACTGATCTTGAAGGGGAGCGTGCTGTTGAAGAGGAGACCATTCCCTGGCCGAGTTGCTGGAGAAGTTACCCGCGGAGATGAAGGCGCACTGCGAGTTCGTCGCTCGTATGAGTGCTGGCTTGGTGCTGGCCAAGGTGAAGTCCTACTATCCGCGGATCGACGAGGAGCGACTGAAGACAGGCTTCGCCAGGGACCGCCCGACTGCACTTCGCCTGATCGAGGAGATTAAGGCCACGGCGATTGAAATGATCTCTGAGGTGTCCGTGGACCCGTGAACTCGGTGAAAATGCCGAGTCTGCAAAAGGGTTGTAAAAACAACAGATTGTATATATATAATGTTGGAACGGGTTGCTTTTATGTAGTCAACAGTTATTCTATTATGCCCTATATGTGTAGTTCAATGTTGCCTTCCTTTAAGCGTTAGGTATAGATGAACTCCGCGGACGGCGCACTCGGTTGTGACTCAGCCTGACTCATTAACCTAGGGTGTTAGCAACAGATGACGTTAACCCGCCAGTGTTAGAGTGTGAGCGTAAGCCTGAGGTGAGTTTGCGCAACAGGGAAAGATTCACCGACTTACTAGCTTATAAAGGGAGACTCAAAACAGAACATACAAGGCATAACAGACAAGCCTCCTGACTCTGATCTAAGCATCATATACTTACGGCAGAGTCTGGGGCGAAAAAACACCAAATTTAAGAGGTAAGCAAGTAGTGCATACAAAATAACTTAAGTATAAAAACGACGTAGCTGATTGATGTTCCAGGAACTCTGCGACGGGGTACCATCTTCAGTTGTGAGACGATATGCACCTGGCCGAGTGACTTCTGCTACGTTGTACGGTCCCTCCCAAATCGGGGACAGCTTATGGCGGCCTTCTGAGGACAATATCTTCTTGAGGACAAGATCGCCAACTCGGAATGAACGTTTGTTGACGGTCCTTAGACCCAGTTTTTGACCGTCAATTAGCTCTATAAATAAGGAAGAACTAACACTTGTTACTTGCATTTTGTTATCAAATAACCTATTTCCACGTGTACCTCTAGATTTGGATGTGCAGGTGGAAAACAGGGATTTCCAGGTGTAAACAAGGCCCAAGGCGACGATTCCAACACGTCCATCAAACGACGCTCGCCGCGGGAATATAATTCAAGGATTAAAGGCCCAGAATCACCCAGAATATCAACTGAGGCCACGCACCTGGAAAAGAGGCTAAAAGGCCGAGGGGAGCCAACCTGCCAAAGCCCAGCCCAGGGGGGCCAGGGCTAGGTCGGCCGACCCCCAACCCTAGGTCGGCCGACCTGACAGGGAGGCCCCCTGGGTCCATCTTTCTAAGGCGGTTTGCAACCGACTTCAGGAGGTCGGTTCCACCTGCAATCAATGCCACCGACCTACGGAACCGCCTCAATTCCACCGCCTTTGAGGGCTATAAATAAAGGGGTACCCCCTCCCCTTGGAAGACACACAACACAAGAGGCTCATTCCCTCCTCCACACATCCAGAGCTAGGGGCTCTCTAGTTAGGCTTAGGCTGAGTAGTTGGGCTGCCCTTTTGGCTCCCAAGTCCCTTGGAGAGTTTGGGGTATATTCCCTTGTACCCTTTTACTCTCTTTGTAAGACTTATTTCTTTATCAATGGAATATCATCGTTCTTGTAGTAGTTATCTGCTTATGCTAGTTCATCGTTCATCCTTGATCTTGGATGAACGTTCTTCGTTCGTTCATGTTCGTTCATCGTTCGTTCATCGTTCATCGATGTTCGTTCATGATCGTTCATCGTTCGTTCGTCGTTCGTTCATACTCGATCATCGGTTAACGATGATCGTTCTTCATCGTTCATCGTTCGTCGCTCGTTCTTGAGCGACGAACGCTTATGCTTAACGTAGTGCTAGCTTTGATCCTTTGTCTAAGTAATCGCTTGCTAGACCTAGTTGTTCCTTTTGCTTAGTCATCGGGTCCATTGTCTTGCAAGAGTGCTCTAGGTTTATCGCCTTGCGAGGTGCCTCGAGGGATCTAGAGTTGTGGTTAGTTACGCTAGCATGGTGCTAGGGCTTCCTTTCCACCCTTGGATGCGTGTTCGTGCCCCACGGTTTGTAGAGGTAGGCGGCAGGTGGTGACAGCCCTGTCCGTCCCTTGTAATCCTCCACGTTCGGGTATGGCGTAGGAGTATATATGAAATGTCCGGAGATTGGGGCAGACTCTGATCGCTGGATCTCCCGATGATGGCTTGGCAGTAGAACAGCTTAGTCTTGGCTTGTGTGCAGCTTAGGCTATAGGTAGATGCTACGCACGCTACTTGACGATGTACATTAGGAGTAGCAGTTCTTCTTACTTAACCTTAGTCTAGCCTAGAGCCGCCTCTCGCCTTTTATCAGAGAGTGGAAATGCCTGCTGTGTGTGTCGCACTATCCTCTATCCATACATTGCCTTACCCCTGTATTTGGATATTGGTTATGATCTATCATTTGTAACACCATGAGTATAAGTACACACTCGTCAACCACGTCTTCTTTGGGAAAATATAAATAACGATACCCTGGAATACTCTCGGGTGAAATGCTACAACGGGTTATCCGTGCGCTTGCGGATTATCTTTTATGATTAAATACTAATAATACATATCTGGCACTCGTTGCTAGTTGTGGATTATTATGTATCCTAAGCAAGTAACTTAACCCCAGGTATTTCTGGCGCCGAACCGGGAATATTCACTCTAGGCCTAACCAGCCTAAGGTGGTGTTTTCTGTTTGGTGTAAGAAATACCAACAAGCATTTCTGGCGCCGTTGCCGGGGAAGACAATTGTTGACAAGTGTATACAATGATTACTCATGATTACACTTGATGTGATTTAACCATTTCCATTACAGGCTAACCTTGATCTGTTTTCTCTCTTTGATGTGAAAACAGGATAGTGTATGCGTGGATTCAACTTACCGGAAAACTTCGTTGATAATCCAGAGTCGCTTGTAAGGAAAGTCCGACCCCGCGTCGACTCTCCCTCACAAGCAACACTCCCGACAGACGAACCCACATCATCCGCACCATCATCACTTATTGACATGGCTGATCAAAGGACCCTCCGTGACTACTCTGCTCCCTCCGTTGCCAATGTTCCCGTTGGGCCCAATGTCAACGCCGGTGACGCAGGGTTTGCAGTCAAATCAAGCCTAATCACTATGGTGCAGGCCATTCCCTTTTGTGGAAAGGCCACGGAGGACGCCAACACTCATCTCCAGCAATTCCTTGAGATATGCAACACATCGGCAACCGCCGGAGTCAACCAAGATGCCATTCGACTTCGTTTGTTTCCCCTCTCCCTCCTTGGGAAGGCGAAACAATGGTTCTATGCCAATCGTGCCAGCATTGACACTTGGGACCGCTGTTCTACCGCGTTCCTCGCAAAGTTCTTCCCGTTGGGCAAAACCAATGCCCTTCGTGGAAGAATTCAAGCTTCCAGCAAGCCAACAATGAAACCATCGCCGAGGCGTGGGATAGGCTCCAAGATTACATATCCGCCTGCCCACACCACGGGATGGAAGAATGGCTCATTCTTCAACATTTCTACAACGGGTTGACACCAACAACCCGTGGACATATGGATGCCGCTGCTGGAGGAGCCTTCTTCTCAATGACCGTTGCTCAAGCTAAAGAACTTATTGAGAAGATGGTCTCCAATCAAGGGTGGAGCGATGAACGTCTCCAACCACGCTCTAAAGGCGTACACCCTATCAAGGAGGTGGACTTATTGTCCGCCAAGCTCGACCTCGTCATGAAGCGCTTGGACGACTTCAACACGCATGGTAGTGTTCGTTCACTTGACTCACGCATCACGTGTGAGGAATGTGGCAACACTGGCCATATGGGGAAGGACTTGCCCCAACCATACCCATGAAGAAGCATTCTACATGAACAACAACAATGGGTATCGTCCAAGTGGAGGTCAAGGTTTTAACCAAAACCGCCAATCTTATCAAGGAGGTAACAATTTCTCTAGTTTTAATAATAATCAGCCGTCTTTGAAAGATTTGGTTTATGGCCAAGCTAAAATCAACGAATCAATCAACAAAAAGCTTGCTGCCAATGATCAAAGTTTAGAAAGTTTAAATTCAAAAATAGAAGGTCTTTCTTCCGCTTTCAAAAATCAGTTGAGCTTTAATAAAATGATAGAAACCCAGTTAGCTCAGCTTGCTGCTCTTGTTCCTTCTGCTAAATCAGGGCAGATTCCTGGGCAACCAGAATCTCCCATTGAAAAAGTTAATGTTATCACCACGAGAGAAGAAATGTTCTCTCGTAGGACTAACCATGCAGGGGAGAACAGGCAAATAAGAGGAGAGCCTTCTACAATGAAATCTGATCCAGGCTTTCCAGTAATCTCTTGTGCAATCAAGAGATTCCACTTCGACTATGCACTGTGTGACCTTGGGGCCAGCGTGAGCATTATGCCCAAGGCAATCTTCGAGCAATTAAAGTACAGATTCCTCACACCAACAGCAATGCGGCTACAATTGGCCGACTCATCCTTTCGCTTTCCAATGGGGATTGCGGAGGATGTGCCGGTATTCATAAGAGGCCACACCGTTCCGGTGAACTTTGTGGTGCTTGACATGGATATTGACAAGGAAACGCCCCTCATCTTGGGACGTCCCTTCCTTAGCACCACAAAGGCCCAAATTGATGTTGGAGTTGGAGAAATCCGCCTCTACATCAATGGGAAGGAGGAGAAGTTCGAGTTCCAACCTCGGAAAGAACAATGCTCGATGATCAAGGTCAAGTATGGGCCAAACACCTCCAACATTCAAGAAGTTGAAGTGACAGCCAGGAAAACGGACAGCCTCATTGCTCTATGGAAGAGCTTGGCAAAGATTGAAAATCCATCGCAGTTTCAACCAAAGAAACCTGCGACCACGAGGCCGGGATTATGGGCCAAGAAACCCGTCCCAAAGTCCGAGAAGCCACCTACACCACCAAAGATGAAACAAGTGTGGCAAGTCAAGGCGCAGCCCTCTACGTCCTCATCTCCAAGGACTGGGTCCGCGCCACCAAGCTAAACCCGTTGGAGAAGTCTTAGCCCGTCGGACTTTAAATGACACGGCCCTGGCCGCCAGGAAAACCGGCATTATCATTCGGTTTGATTCTTTTCTTTTTGAATTTTTCCACCACATTTGCATTTGGATTTCTTTCCAAACCACTTTGCATATTTATTTCCTCCACCAAAAATTTATTTGGATTTTTCCGCCAGCATATTTGAATTTTTCCCTCGCCATGCATTTAAAAATCAAAATTTTCAAAAACACTTTGCGTTCAAAAGACTCATCCTTGGATGAAATTTTTGGACCACCCTTGTATCATCATAGAAAAGCCAAAAATATTTTTGCATGTTGAAATTTTTCATCAACATGTCGATTTTTGATTTTTTTTCGAAAAATTTTGAATTCGAGGCAACTTTTTATTTGGAAATCTTTTTGAGCAAATAATTTTGAGGAGTTTCTGGACATAGCAACCATGGTCATCACCAATATGGCTGTTGGGGCTATGGGCCGAAGAGGGAAGCAGGTGGGCCCCAGAGGGGGTCGGCCGACCCCACCGATCAGGTCGGCCGACCCATGGGAGCAACGGCTCCCTCCTACCTTTGCTCCAACGGTCACATGCACCTCCTAACGTTCAAAAACGGCTACTATGGCCGTGTATAAGATGGGGGTGGCCGGCCATTGCTCTCTCCCTCTCACACTCTCATTTCCACTCTTCAACACTCTTCACTCCATTGCTCTCAAGTTTTCCTTTGTGCTCATTGAGTTCTTGCCTCAAAATTCTGCAAAAACATTTCTCCTTTGGTTTGCTTTTCAGTTTTGATTTGGTTTGGTTTTCCGAGTTGCGTCTTCTCGCTTGCAAGAACACCGACGGCTTCATCGATTGGTTTTCACTCTCATAACCCGTTCGGAGTTTTCGTTCTTGCGTTCTTGCTCGACCTCGCTGCAGCATGAAGCGCGCTGGCAAGGCCTTCGCCTCGCTGCTCCGGTCCGGGAGCACGGGCTCGGGTTCATCTCGACCTCGCACTCGCGCCCGCACCACCACCGAGCAAGTGTCAAGCCCTCAACATGAAGCCGCAACGGAGGAACAAGCCAACACCGAGCATCGTCTTCTCGTCGACACCGACCTCGACTTGGTGGGCGACGAAGAGATGGGCGCCTACGAAGCTCTCCGACTCCGTACATTTGCTCCTACGCGAGCATTTGATACGGAACTGCTGCAAAAGATTGGTATGGATGCTGAATTTTCTCGAGTATTTAAAGCAATAGGGTGGGATAAGTTTGCAAGTGTAGATGAGCAGGGTTCCCGCTTACTTACACTACAGTTTTTATGCACCCTACGCGTGGTAGATGACGGTATTACCTTTCGGTTTTTTCCGGGAGGAATATCATTTGACATGGAAAATCCTTAGTCAATGCCTCGGCTTTAATTCTCGCTGCCACCCTTGATGTTGATAGTTCGATCCCGGGTTACTCAAAGTTAGCTTTTTGGCAAAGAATTTCTGCATCTCCTACTTGTGAGAAACCCCGAACTAATCACATTCATCATCCTACCTTGCGCTTGTTGCACATGTGGCTTGGCATTACCTTGTTTCCTAGAAGTGATATTAGGATTGTGCGCGAGGATGATCTGAAAATTCTTTATGCTATGGTTGAGAAAATAAAGATTGCTCCTGTCATGTCCATGATTTCTCAGTGGTTAGAAAATTTTAGAATGACTGGACCGATTGAGTGCACCTCGCTGATTACACGTATTGCTGCGGGTGTTGGTGCTTTGCATGATGCTAATATTGCTTATCTTGATACACCCCGCTCTCTTATCACCAGGATTATCTTATTCAAGGTCATACACTTAAGCATGGTCCAAATAATTCTCTCATATTTTACTATGTCGGTTATACAAATGAATTCCCGTTACCTAACCGGGAACTTCGTTTGTATGGCTGTAAAAATCTAACCACACCTCTAGAAAAAGAGGAGGCTGCACGCAGGAGTACTTCTTCTCGCAGGAGGACGCGCAGGCCGGAGCCGACCACCGACACCGGGATACCCGCACCGCAGCCCATGACCTATGCATATGGGCCAAGCTACGGTCACGCCGGGTATGGTCCCGGTGGGTACACCACTCCACCACCATTTGAGGTCGGCGGCTCGTCGCAGCAGGGTGCGGGCCAAGCCCAATGGACGCACCACCCCCGCGCGCAATGGGAGGAAATCTCCTCCGATTCGACGTCCTACTCACCACGGGCTGGTGGGCGACGTTCGTCTGCAGCTCGTGATCCATATCTCGAGCAGCAAATGAATGCGCTCACCGAGCAAATGGGACGCATTGAGACTCGAGGAGAGGACGTTGAGTACACTCTCAACCAACACGTCCTGCAGACCCATCAGTGGCAAGAAAACACAAATGCCCAGCTCACCAACCTCACCAACATGACGCAGCAGGGCCAAGCCGATATGTTGGCTTACTTTCGCCACACCGGGTTCGATCCTCGACATCACCCATGAGCAAGAACAAGCTTGGGGGGGATGCCATACCCCCCGCTAAGGTATCATGTATCGCAACTTGTATCTTTTCGTTTCTTTTGTTTGCTTGTTCTTGCACCTCTCATGAAAAATACCAAAAATGATAAAACTGAAAATAAAATAAAAATGACAAAACTAAAAAGAACAAAAATAGTCTTTAGTGTGGTTTCTAGTTTTTCGTAGTTTCTCTTCATATGCGAGTATGAGTGTTTAGCCTTCCTTATGTTGAGATGATGAATAGTTGCTCTGTTTTATCTCTTGTTTGTACCTAGTCACAACTTAGTGCTCTCCCAAGTTTTGAGACTTTTGGCTTATGCTTACCTAGAACTTGAAACTTGTGGGCTGCATGGTGCTTGATCTAAGTCTAAGTTGTTGTGAGATATGATATGGTACAAATAGGGCTGCTATGATCTTGTTCAAAGTACGACTTGACTTCCGGAGTTTTATTTTACAAAATACAAAAAAATGATAAAGTTCCTCAATGATCAAAATTCCTACCAAAGCCATATGTTGTTCTTACATTGCAAACCCTTACACATATGCTGCTTGTCATTGCATTGAGCTTTATCAAAATTGTGTGACCCTAGTGAGAAGCTTGTCATACTCTCATTGATCAAGATCACGTACACTCCACCTCGCATGCTAAACTTCTACACTGGAAGTTAAGCAATACCACCACACTTTCCACCAAAATAAATACTCCAAAAAAAAATTCATTGTTACCTCTCTCTCAAAATTTATCATCGGAGACATGGCTATGCAAAAGAAAGAAAAAGAATAATCCCCTGCTCATACAAAAGTAGAGCATGATGAAAAAAAAAATGGGGAAAGAAAGAAAAATGTTGAGAAAAAGAAAGAAAGAAGGATAGCCATGTTCTCCTCAAAAATTCAAAAAGAGAGGAGTATAGTTCTTCCACCTTACCACCACCATATACACACATGCACATCTTGATCAAGGTTGTATGACTTGCATTCCCCATGGATCCACTCTTTTGGTTCAGCAATATGTGTGATGCAAGTATGCCTCATAACATCCCTACCTTGAGCTCCACATACAAGCCTTAGAAGTAGGATGACAAAGAGGCAACACAATAATGCCTTGGTGAGGAATATACACTTATTGAGCGATTCGAGAGCATCATTTGAGGAACTTTGCTTTTATTTCAAAACTTTTGAAAACCTCCGGAAAATAAAAGTCAAACAATGGACAAGTGAATGGTGCTCTGTTATAACCGTTCTATCTCTCAACCGCCCAAGACAAGGAAAAAGCCATACGCCCCATAAGGAGTAAGGTAAAGGGTGAGTTGCCATGCCAACTTTTTCAACTCAAAGGAGAGTATTTTGTTGTGTGCATGGTACCTATGAGATATGAAACATTGTAGCAACTCCTGATCAACATCCTAAGTCCTACTTCTTGCTCGGGACGAGCAAGGAGGACAGCTTGGGGGAGTTGTTGACGGTCCTTAGACCCAGTTTTTGACCGTCAATTAGCTCTATAAATAAGGAAGAACTAACACTTGTTACTTGCATTTTGTTATCAAATAACCTATTTCCACGTGTACCTCTAGATTTGGATGTGCAGGTGGAAAACAGGGATTTCCAGGTGTAAACAAGGCCCACGGCGACGATTCCAACACGTCCATCAAACGACGCTCGCCGCGGGAATATAATTCAAGGATTAAAGGCCCAGAATCACCCAGAATATCAACTGAGGCCACGCACCTGGAAAAGAGGCTAAAAGGCCGAGGGGAGCCAACCTGCCAAAGCCCAGCCCAGGGGGGGCCAGGGCTAGGTCGGCCGACCCCCAACCCTAGGTCGGCCGACCTGACAGGGAGGCCCCCTGGGTCCATCTTTCTAAGGCGGTTTGCAACCGACTTCAGGAGGTCGGTTCCACCTGCAATCAATGCCACCGACCTACGGAACCGCCTCAATTCCACCGCCTTTGAGGGCTATAAATAAAGGGGTACCCCCTCCCCTTGGAAGACACACAACACAAGAGGCTCATTCCCTCCTCCACACATCCAGAGCTAGGGGCTCTCTAGTTAGGCTTAGGCTGAGTAGTTGGGCTGCCCTTTTGGCTCCCAAGTCCCTTGGAGAGTTTGGGGTATATTCCCTTGTATCTTTTACTCTCTTTGTAAGACTTATTTCTTTATCAATGGAATATCATCGTTCTTGTAGTAGTTATGTGCTTATGCTAGTTCATCGTTCATCCTTGATCTTGGATGAACGTTCTTCGTTCGTTCATGTTCGTTCATCGTTCGTTCATCGTTCATCGATGTTCGTTCATGATCGTTCATCGTTCGTTCGTCGTCCGTTCATACTCGATCATCGGTTAACGATGATCGTTCTTCATCGTTCATCGTTCGTCGCTCGTTCTTGAGCGACGAACGCTTATGCTTAACGTAGTGCTAGCTTTGATCCTTTGTCTAAGTAATCGCTTGCTAGACCTAGTTGTTCCTTTTGCTTAGTCATCGGGTCCATTGTCTTGCAAGAGTGCTCTAGGTTTATCGCCTTGCGAGGTGCCTCGAGGGATCTAGAGTTGTGGTTAGTTACGCTAGCATAGTGCTAGGGCTTCCTTTCCACCCTTGGATGCGTGTTCGTGCCCCACGGTTTGTAGAGGTAGGCGGCAGGTGGTGACAGCCCTGTCCGTCCCTTGTAATCCTCCACGTTCGGGTATGGCGTAGGAGTATATATGAAATGTCCGGAGATTGGGGCAGACTCTGATCGCTGGATCTCCCGATGATGGCTTGGCAGTAGAACAGCTTAGTCTTGGCTTGTGTGCAGCTTAGGCTATAGGTAGATGCTACGCACGCTACTTGACGATGTACATTAGGAGTAGCAGTTCTTCTTACTTAACCTTAGTCTAGCCTAGAGCCGCCTCTCGCCTTTTATCAGAGAGTGGAAATGCCTGCTGTGTGTGTCGCACTATCCTCTATCCATACATTGCCTTACCCCTGTATTTGGATATTGGTTATGATCTATCATTTGTAACACCATGAGTATAAGTACACACTCGTCAACCACGTCTTCCTTTGGGAAAATATAAATAACGATACCCTGGAATACTCTCGGGTGAAATGCTACAACGGGTTATCCGTGCTTTTGCGGATTATCTTTTATGATTAAATACTAATAATACATATCTGGCACTCGTTGCTAGTTGTGGATTATTATGTATCCTAAGCAGTAACTTAACCCCAGGTATTTCTGGCGCCGAACCGGGAATATTCACTCTAGGCCTAACCAGCCTAAGGTGGTGTTTTCTGTTTGGTGTAAGAAATACCAACAACGTTCATGAACATGCTTCTGGTGATACTGCCTCATCGCTTGCTGATACCTGGCCGACTTGAAGAAAGAGCGATCTCGTTCCTCCTCCAGCATGTCTATAGACAATGACTGCTGGTCTTCTGCTCTAGCCTCATCAAAAAACTCAATCCGAGGGGCACCGTGATCCAGCTCGGTCGGGAGCACTGCTTCTGCACCGTAAACCATGAAGAAAGGTGTTTGACCAGTGGCAAAACTCGGGGTTATGCGGAGGGCCCACAACACGGAGGGTAACTCGTCAATCCATCTAGACGCATACTTCTTCAGTCGGTCAAAGATTCGTGGTCTTATCCCTTGAAGTATCATGCCATTGGCCCGCTCTACCTGCCCATTAGACTCGGGGTGGGAGCTTGAGGCGTAGGATGCTTTGATGCCGACATCCTCGTAAAACTCCTGGAACTCGGCGGCTTTAAAATTGGGCCCATTATCCGTAATGATCAAGAAGTGTGATGGCGCCGACTGCATTGTCTTGGGGAGTTGCGAAGACTTGGTGTCCGTTGTACTCTTGCATGAGATCATCATGGACCTGCCTACCACGCAACCTGATGTTGCGCTGCGCAGAGGTTTCGCCGACCGGAGCTTCCTCCTCTTCGCCGTTGACACCATTGTTGCCTTGATTGCCAGCCGCTGTTGCAGCTGCCGCAGCAGTTGCATCGGCGAGCTGATTGATCTGCGCCATGAAGCACTCAAACGGTGGTGTACCGTTCAAAGATGTGCTCTTCCATGGTAACGTGCGTAGCACGGACTCATCGGGGTAATCTCCGAAGGAGTCGGTCTGAAAAGATCCGATCTGTTCGGGTGTTGGATCTGCTACGGATCCAAAGATCTCAGGACTCAGATCTTGGTAGATCGAAGCCTGGTTGTTGAGCCCGAACGGAAACCGAACAGGGCCTCGAGCTGAGCTCGGTGAAGCCGATCTGATCTTAACTGCCTCCATGCAGGTGCGCAACTCGGCCAGCGAGTAGTCTGCGTAGTTGCGTGCGGGGAGGACGGCACGGCCCGATCCGGAACCCAGACTAGCTGGATCTGGATCTTGCCGAGTTGATGGAGCCGCCAGCCGAGTGAGCGGTGGTGCCGCCGAGTTGGCGGGCTGAAGCTCTCCGCGGCGGTCGGCGATGAAATGCAGGCTTCCGAAAGAGATCCGGTCGCCTTCTACGAAGTGGTTGGTGGGGTTGTCAGCCATCGCTTCGACGTGATAGACTCTCATACTCCCCCTACCTGGCACGCCACTGTCGAGGTCTTGGGGCCTCGATGTTATTTATACGGGTGTACGAGAATTAAGAACTAGATCGTAACACAAGAGACGCAGGTTTATACAGGTTCAGGCCGCCGGAGGCGTAATACCCTACGTCCTGTGCTTGTGTGATGTATTGTGAGAGAGTTTTCTGTAGACTCCCTGCCCACCTTATATAGCCGGGGGTGCAGGGTTACATGGAGCTAAACCTAGTCGGTTACATGGTAAGTCACCTTGTAGTACAAGTTGCTCGATGTTTATCTCCTGGCCGAGTGGGCCAACTGACAATAAGTCCGTTGGGCCACCCGGACCTATTTGGGCCTTGCTGACTCTCAATTACTGGATCACTCGGCCTTGTTGTATCTTGAGGATACCCGGGTCTCATATCATTGACAATCATCAGATAGAGGTTTCATTTCATATGCATCACGGCCTGCATAATCTGCAACGGCCTTCTTGCAAGTGGTTATGATTATTTTGCTACCATGTTTAGCATCTTGTAAAGCAAGTTTGATGGTATCCCATGCTGCTTCATCCCATACGTCATCAACTACACACAAGCATCTAATAATGACACAAGATGCATGTTCATGTTACCATTCCTGAATATAATTGGGAGAAAGACTGACGTAAAGAAAACAACGATAAATAAGTCGGGCAACAAATGCTGATAATAATGGTATACTCAACTTCGTAGCTGGGGCTGTAATATGAGATATTTAGATAAATATATTAGAAATTTAAAATGAAGAGTGACATAAAAAATAAAACAGGAATGGGAGCAAGTACTACCCCGCTGGCGGTCAATGTGGCACTGGAACACCTGCAAGCAAAAACCTATGGGACATGCAGCTAGCTTGTGTATGCCGCTCTACTTACATTTCGTTCTTTTTTTTTTTGGGCCTGAACGATAATAGATTTATTAACCCTCCATGTGAACAATCCCACACAGCACCAAACCAAAACACTTGGATAGTTGGACCATGTATATCAGATAACGTAACACATAACACTCTGCTTACATTTTTCGTTGTTTTTTTTTTCTGAAAATCAAATGTTGTAAGAACCCTTAACTCTCCGTATGGACAATCCCACACAGGGCCACACCAACTTTTGGGTGGTTGAACCATACCAGACAATGGTACACATGCATGGCATAGAGAATTTAAAACCTGCTGACACCCTCAATGTGTCGTACTCTTAGGCTTCTTTGTTTTTTTTTTGCGAGTAATACTCTTAGGCTTCTACCCTCCCTTGCATCTAAAAGTTGCTCACTCTCGAGCCACTCATGAAACGAGTAATCTCTGCCTAGCGCACACTTATATGTTTTCGTTGCTTGTAATCTTCTAATATATTATTATTATTATTATATTATATATATATATATAATAATAAAGAACCAGTGGGAAAGAAAATATTTTTCACCCTGCCATATGGTGTACCCTGCAATCTGGTGCATCGTGCCATCTGATCCACCCTCCATCTAACCACACATCCGCGGGAGGCCCACTCCGAAAAACTTGAGTCTTACAATGTTTACACAATTTACATTAGTTTCTCCAGCCTAATCCTATATTTTTTTCACCATGCATTGTCTACCCGCTGGGCTTGCACACCCATGCATGGCACCCGTAGATGGTAAGGCTGCATATCAATTAGCAAAACTTTCCAAAGCATATTTTCACTAAGGTTTCGTTTGGATGTTGGCATTGAGAGCGCAGAATGAATTGAGCTCCAATGCCAAAACCAAGCTCAATTGGAAATGGACTGCAATGCCAATGCTGCTGTTTGGATGTGCGTATAATTGGTAGTTGGAATCAAAGGGTAGCAGCCAATTCCAATTCCTGTTTGGATGTACAAACCATTGAATTGTAAAAATTATAATGTTTGAACAGCTTTTAGTTTGTACATCAATGAACATATTTTGAACCCAAGTGTTGCATATATTTGAATCAATATATATGACTTTAAACACAAAAGGCATGAGAATATTGTGGAAAATGGTCATAACAAGAAAAATAATCTGAAAAATTCCAAATGTTCGCTTTCAGTTTGTGTGTCACAGAAAATTTCTAGGGATTGGAAGGGGAGATGGGATTAGGGGCGTTCAGATCCGGAGGTGCTGCTGGAGAAACCCTCTACGGGCTGCTGCTGGAGAGATTGGGCTCATCCATGGAGGATTGAGAAAGGAAGAGGATGGGGGCGAATCCATGGCAGATTGAGAAGGGAGCAAGGGACGGGGGCAAATCCATGGCGGATTGAAAAGGGAGGGGATGGGGGCTCGATTCTTGGGGAAGAACGACGAGGGGATGGGCGCCGGCTCACCTGTGCTGCCGGTTTGCTGCCGAGTAGCCGTCGCCTTCTCCCTCTGCAGGTGGTGGGCTGGAGTGGGGAGGACAGGGACACGTTGTTTTGACGAGGCGGGGAGGGGAAAGGTAGGCGCGGGTGCGCGCAGGCCAATTTCGCTGAATACCGAGCGCTGGGCTCCGAATTGAGCGAAGGGGTAGGCAGGCAAGGCGGAAAACCTTGTGGCATTCGATGTTGATTCCGAGAGCGAATTCCAGTACATCCAAACACTGGAATTGGAGGCTACCGAATACCAATGCCAAATTCTGCCCCCCAATACTAACATCCAAACGCAGTGTAATTGATTTCCAAAGTATGGGTGGGTGGTAGGACAATACTTCGTCAATTAGCAAAACATTCCATAAACCCACACAATATGCATGGCACCCGTAGAGATCAATTATGATACTTTCCCAGAAACGTTTCCGTAATTGTCGACTTTCCAACGCAATCGAACTTTCCTGAATTTTCAATTCTTTGCATTGCAAATGTTCCTTCTCCGGCGTGCGCACCTGCCAGAGACCTGGCTAGCGACGACCTTTGCCGGTGTGCGCAAAGCTGGCCGTATTGCCACGGCAAGGATCCTCGCCCACACCATCCCCAGGTTGTGCCAACGAGTCAACGACGCCTTCTGCCAGGGTCCTGCTGGAGCCGCCCCTTACGTCCAGCGCGTTTTTGTTCTTTCAGCAAGCCTGGCGTTGATGTTCTTCAGCAAGCCTCACACCATCGCGTTGGTGTTCTTCAGCAAGCCCGCTGCGGCAGGGGTTAATTTGACACTTTTGACGTACGAGCTGGTTTTACCTTTGGATCACGTCTGGAGATATTAGATTCGTCATTCTCCGAGTGCATCTCAAAGAGTATTGTCGTTGTCTAATACACAATTGCATTCTTAGAGGCTTCCGTCCACTTTTTTTTCACAAACGCCCATCTCAGTAGATAGAATTTGCAACTCGCAACAGTTATAATATAGAAGCTGCAACGCAAATTATATAGATGCTGAAACTCCACATTCTAGATTGATACCGTATCCATGTATTCATATTTTGTTCTCGAAAAATGAATTCATATTCGACTGAAACGACATAGTTTAGAACCATGTATGTCATCAATCGTTGATGCTGAAACAAAGTATAACCTGGACATAACTTGAAAGAATCATGACGTCTTCTTTTACATATCCTCGCAAAAAAAAAATCATTTGTAATTTGTCATGTTTTGACTGTGTGTAATGGTTCTAATTCTAACCTATGTGTTTTCAGTTTTAGATACAAGGATATCCGCCCCCCCCCCCCCCCCCCCCCCCCCCCCCCCTCTTTTTTTTTATGGATCAGAAAACGCCCACGATCAAGACCAGTTGGAAGGGTCCGAGATTGAATGATATGGTGAGCGATGCATTTACTAAGAAAACTATGTTGACACCATGTTGGGATTAAATTGTTATTCATATATCTCAGTGATGTATTTACAAGTGTGGTAAATTAGAATGCCCCGGCAAATCAAAAGCGGGAGAAAAATCGACTACAGGGAGCGGACACCAGACACTCGATCTTACCATCAATATATATGGGAGTGGTGACAGATATTTTCACTTATAAGTTATAACACATCGCAATACTGTAGCTCAATTTTTTTTTGTCATGATGATATCAGATTCTATTTTTATATTTCAGCTGCACGGGGCGTGGTAATTCATAATGATTCAGCTGAGCAAACTCCAGGGAATAAATCTGCAATGGAAATATAAAAATAGAATTGGTGAGATATATGCTTTTCTGGAGCAGTTAGTGGAACAGGTGGTGTTTCCAAGAGTGCCGACGTAAAAGCTACGCTACGTCAAACCATGATGATGAATTGGCTAGGAAGCATAAGTATAATCATGATGACAAAAATATAAAAAAATGATCTATAATCTGCATTTGAATCGAATTCTACTAAGTGTATATGAAAATGTATATATATTTTTGTTAGGTCACCCTATACAATGTCTTATTTTTTTACCTACTGATGCAGACGGTTTCATTTCCGGAATACCAAACCTGAACACATGAACGGATGCTGAGATTTTAACACGCCAGTGTTTTCTGGAAAGAAGGTATACGTGTGGTTAACAACAATTTATATCTACGTCTCATTATGGAAGATTAGGAGGTGTATTAATATATTCAATTAGGGGTGAAAACGGACGGATAATATCCGACCGACCGACTGACTGCTGAATCCGAATAAAATCAATATGGGCAAATACAGGATGCATAAATAATTACCCAACGCTATCCGTGCCTGAATCCGAGTCCAAAAAATAATAATAGGATAGGATACGGGACGAGTGGTATCCATCTCGAATCCGAATATTATGTGATCTAAGGAAGTTTATAACAATTATAAACCAAATAATGTGGTGTAAAATTGTGAGATTAACATAAATAAGAGTCAAAATAATCTTGATCATGTATATCAATGATTATTTGTCCTTTCTTACTCTAATTGCTTCTCTATCTTTTGATTTTTCATCCTTGCAAACTATACGATAATATTCGTGTCCGACTCCGAATCCGAACAAAGAATATGGGACAGGGTATGGGATGTAGATATAATTATCCGGAAGAATCCGCTCCGACTCCGAATCCGAGTAAGAAAATATAGGATAGAACACGGGATGAGCACTATTCGCCCGCATCCGATCTGTTTTCACCTCTATATTCAATGATAGTATAATTGCGCATGCTATCGAGTGAAGCATATATATGATCAATAATTGTAATTTTGTTTCCAGGGTAACAAGATTGAGACAATGGTATTTGGAGGTCATTTGCACGATGCGCGTGCATACTTGGTCTAGAAGGGCACAAGGACGGACGAATCATTTTGAGCTTCTATTATTCTGAAACTTACTTTTTGATTCACTTTGTTTTAATAGAGGTTCAGAAGTACCGTGTCGTTGTTCAAGTCCTATTAATGCCAAATGCGGTTTAATTTATGGAACACGACATTGTACATGTGGTGTTATATATAAATATATGATATATGTCAACCTGGTGATGAATGCACATAGCCACATACCACATGAGTCATGCTCGGTATTTAAACTTTTTGTTGTTCGTACATGATTCTGTCATGTGAAGTTACTCATGATCAATGGTTCTGTCGAGTGGTCTCATTCTTTAGTCTCGTGCGTGTTGCACGTGCATTGGTGCTAGTTTATGCAAAGGGTGCTAAGGGCTTGATTTGTAGGAGAATTTTGGAGAGTGCAATGGGTTTTAGGCAATACAACCCCCATCCTCACCCCTCCGACAACTTATTTTAGCCACATTTAAAGGAAAATTTCAGCTTGTAAAAGGTCGTCAGCCGGAGCTTTTATTCTCAAATTTCAGCTTTCAGGCCTCTGCCGTTTGTATTCAAATCAGATTCAAGTTTAATTGAGTTCATTCAAATCGAGTTATTATTGTCGTCATATTAGAGAAGAAGCAACTTAAGTCACAAACTGGCATGTGATCTGGTGGTGCCGTGGGTGGCAGAAACACCTGAGTTTGATATAAGAACACCACTCCACCCCCCCCCCCCCCCCCCCCCCCTCGCCTTTCCGATCCAATGGTCAGGAGCAGAGGCTCATTGTACCACTACAAAAGCAGCCCACATCTACCAGATCCATGTGACCTAACACTTTTTGAACCACAGCACGCACATGACAAACAATAACATGCTAAAGCAATCAGTAGCAACTATTGCAGCTTAGGTTCACATACATATAATAGTGGTAAATCAAAGTATGAAACATATATTGTACGCCTGATCCTGCATGAAGCCATAGTTAACACACAAGGTTCCAATAAAAAAAGCTTACATATCCTATAAAACGACTCCATACAAAGTAGCTTAGCACTTAAATATGGGTGTGCCTGGCCCAGGAAAATGAGAAAGAATACCAAATGAAAAAGGTGCAGGAGATTGGTGAATGGTGATATGGAGCCTACGATATCAACACATTTGACGTCTGTCCAGGCGAAGAGTGCATGTCCGCAACACCTAGTAACAAAAATAATATCCCTTTGTGAACACTCGATATGCATTTATGTCTAGAATGCAAAAAAAAAAATACTTGCATGACGATACAGTAAAAATCTACAAGTAAAATCTCGTCATCTAAGCATTAACCTTGCATGAAAAATCTATACTGGATCTCGTTATATCTTTGGAATAACAAAATGTCAATTCGATCCGGATGAGAAATCAGCTAGCTCATACCTTCAGTCTGCATATTCAAGCATTGGGCGGTTAGGGTTCTCCTTAAGTGCCTCCATAAGATCATACTCATCGTCATTTACTACCCACTCGTTAATGATGACACGTCGGAGAGAGTGGAGGTTTTCCAAGCCTGAAGGAATTATGTTCTGAGTGAAAAACGAAAGATGAAGCCTTTGAAGCTTGGGCATAGTCCCTGGTTGAAATACATGGAATACCCGGGAAATTTTTATGTGAAGATCTCTTAGACACCGGAACCCGCCACTTGTAAAAACGAGCTCGTGATGCAGATCAAAGAAGTCAACATATAACCATAGCCGGAGAAAGTGAAGAGAAGGCAACTCAGCAAGCTTCTCAAGGTGCTGAGGCTGGAGAGCCTCGGACAGTTTGATTGATAAGGTGGCGAGGCAGTAGAGCGTCGATGAATTAATCCATTTTGGAAATGCTGACATCCAACCATCCCATATGAACCTTCGGAGACCAGAAGGAACATGTGGCAAGGAATCTGAAGAGCACGAAATGTGTCCTTCCTTTACGGTGATGTCCAGCTCTTTAAAATTGGCGCACCTCTGTAGACTCATGAAAATGGATTCTACCAAATCGGATGCACCATCCACGATTGTGTCTCTGTATACTTCAATTCGAAGAATGTTCAGCTCTTTCAGATTACCAATCTCTATCATTACCTCCGGGCTGAGGACTTCGATGCCCACAAGCTCTTGTAGAGATTTCATATCCCCTAGCGGTAAACCAACTGGCAGGCTCACCCCCACGACGAATAGCCGCACCAGTTTCTGGAGTCTGACAAAAGACAGTGGCAACACTAGTATGGGCACGTCATTCGTACTTGTTATCTCCAATGTCTCCAGAGACTCCAGTTTCCCGAGGCTCTCGGGTATCCTGCAACAATTCCCTAGATGCAGAAATCTCAGGTGGTGCAACTTGCCGAGATCATCAAGACAGTTGTCATCCAGATTTGAACACTCCTCTAGCCGCAACACACGCAGCACATGAAAGCTCGAGAGGGGTGGCATCGACTCGACCTCCACCTCGCCGAAGACAATAAGGGACCTCAATTTGGACCATTGCTCTCTTGCTTCTTGTGAGGCATGGGATTTTTTGAAGTTATGGAGAGATAGCCGGCGCATTTTCTTCCTCTGTGCCGCATATGCACTTGTATCTGCTTGTTGACAATCTAATAATAATGTGCTAGCAAAACATTCTTCAGCTGACAACTGATTTATTAGCTCAAGCACCATGTCATGTACTTGGCATGCATGCACCAAACCATCAGGCTCATATGTGTAAACCACCGGCTGGATCAAGCTTCGATTGATGAGCTCGCTAAAGTAGCTCTCTCCTATATCCCTCAAGGTTGTCCCTGCCGGTTGTGTGCCCTCTGCAATGAGACCCTCTGCCATCCAACTCCATACCAAACTATCCTTTTTAATCACTTTATCCTCAGGGTATATGCTTAGATACAGCAAGCACGTTTTCAAATGAAATGGCAGATCATTATAGCTGAGCATTAATATTTTCTTCATCTTGTCCACATCGCGGCTCTTTTCAAGTCCAGAGCCGATAGAATTGTTCACCTTCTCCCATTCCACTAAATTTATTGGTTTATTAGCTAGTAAACTTGCTGTAGTAATAATGGCCAATGGTACACCACCACATTTCTTTAGGACTTTTCCGCTGATTTCTCTCAAACAAGGAGGACACCCATCTTCAGTGTCAAATATTCTCTTGTTGAGCAACTTTCTGGAGTCATCAACAGATAGAGGTTTTAGTTCATATACATCATCGCCAGCATATTCCGCAATGGCCTTGTTGCGAGTGGTTATGAGTATTTTGCTACCATGTTTAGCATCTTGCAAAGTAAGTTTGATGATATCCCATGCCCATTCATTCCACACATCATCAATTACACACAAGCACCTAATAATGAAACAACATGCATGGATGTGTTAGTAATCCTGGATAAAGACAATAAGTAGGGAAGTCATGTGAGATACATCAATAAATTAAAAGGGTGGCCCATGCATTGTACAGCTAATACAAATCAAGGTATAGTATATATTATATATACATTGGATGACTTGTTAACTTTTTATCAACTTAGCGTTGTTCTCATTTCTACTAGTAGTATTTTCAGTTGATCGTTTTGTAGTGACAATAGTTCGTAATTCTTAAATTTTTATAGGTATTTTAGGCTTTTTTGTAATAGGTGATGGATAATTTATTAAAATTGTGGAGGACATTTTGTACTATTTAATGGCAATGGTGAGTAATTTTTCCTCTTTTTTAGCAACAGATTTTTTATCAGACAATATTGGGAATTATTTTCTTTTTTTCTTTCCTCCAATTGATGTGGTAGTTTCTAGCTCTTAAGTTGACTGTGGGGGCTGCTTTTCTTAACAAAATATGTATACTCTACTTGCACCTCTAGATGGGTAACTCAGACGGGAAATATCTATCTTTCAGCGTGACACTCTTTTACTCTCAACATCATACCATGTAAACAATACTAGCTAGTATTATGATCGATGGTCAAGATAAGTTTGTATTGAAGATGTAATACTTAATTACTAGAATTTTAGGTAGGTAGTTTTGTTAAAAGCAAAGCTAATATCAGAAAAAGTAATGACATACAGATTACTATTAGACGTAAGGTTAAGGTTAAAAAATAAAATGAATCAATGAGGTGAACTTCCATTTCGGATCCTATTTAGCCAAATTAATAACCTTCCCTCCATGGCTCAAAACATAAATTAATCAATAACTACTTCATTTCTAAAATTACCCCAGAAATAGTGTTGCCTCCGTGATAACCACAGTATGTGTACTTTTGTAAATTTTTTTAACACAAAGCATATGTAGCCTACATAATTTATTTTTATCTTTGCGAAGGCCCGCAAAATATTAATTGTTTTTAAAGGCCAAAGGACATCATGCTTATTAGTCACATAAAAAGGAAAATTAATAGCGAAAGGGCCTACCACAAAAACGTACCTTTTATTATTGAGGATGTTTATAACCATGTTGATGAGTTGCACCGGATCCCATGCTTCATTTATGTACTTATTCTCATCAAGTTGGCCGAGTATGTTCTTCAAAACTATCTTTATATCAGGATTAAGAGAGACAGAGACGAAGACATGGCAATCAAATTTTGCTTTAAGGTCGCGAAACAATGCATTGGCAAGAGTTGTCTTCCCCAAACCACCGAAACCAACAATAGCAATTGTCTTTGGATGCTGCCCCGATGAACTGCCCTCATCTTTGAGCTTCTCAGCCATCTCAGTCATCGGCCCCTCAATGCCAACTAGATCTGTTACCTTAGTATACATATATTCTAGGCGAGGATCAACAGTCATTGTACTCAGATTCGCTGCAACATCATCAACCTTGTACCTATCACGACGTTCACTGACCTTCTTGACTTGGTCCATGATATCTTTGATAACATTGTGGATCTTATGGTTAGTTTTGGCATTCTTGAGCAAATTTTTTGCCCTCGCAATGAGCCCTTTGAAGCTGAATGTTTCGTCAGGTTCATGTCCTTTGCTACGCAACATGAAGGTGTCAACGGCATCCTCAATGTCATACGACAGCTCTCTGACATCCCTAGCCCAGATCTTGACCTGCTCATCAAGCTGGTCCGCTGGCACCTTGGACACCTTGCGGAGGGCGGCGTCCATGCTTGTGAGTTCTTCCTCAAGTTCCCTTATCTCTCCCTTGACACCTTTCTGCAGCTTGTATTCGCCCACCACCAGCTCCACGAGCTTGGGGAGGAGGGTGTTCATCGCCCCAGTGGCGATGTTCATCTTGGATGATTAAGTTTTTGCCGGAGACTTGTGGTGATGCGCAAGGTGCTTAATCCATCATGAACTTGGTAGCAACCCAAGAAAACAGAACTACATTTGTCCACGTCGCAACACAATTAACCTTGATCAAACATCTGAACAAACAAAGCTCCAGTTGTCACTTGTCAGACATCAGAAGTAAGAGAAGCTCCTACTGTAGCATGACATTTCAAAGCTGTATCGAGTCACCTGACAGGAACGAGTGAGAGCTATCTCACCTAATGAATCCCAGCAAGCAAGCTAAATGCCACGAGGGCCTGAACGCTCAAGCCAGCGACCTTTGCACAGCTCTAAAAGACGATCAACTTCCCATCTGGGTACTAGCTAACAGTGATGTGAGGAACACCGGCGACCTTTACCTGCAGTCAGGCTCAAGCTCAGCTCAGCTGTAAAAGACGATCAATTTCCCATCTCGGAAGCTAACAGTGATGTGAAGAACACCAGCGACCTTTACCTGCAGTCAGGCTGAAGTTCAGCTCGCCGGAAGCTCACTCATCAGGCTCGAGCAGGCTGGTTTGCACACGAGCGTCGCCGGGGTCGAGCTGAGCTGCGGGATTTACGGCCGACGGGTGGGCGGTGCGGTGGGACTTGGCTGGAGAGGCTGCTAATGGCTGAATGAGTGGAGGCGAGCTAGATCTGTGGCGGAATGTTCTCGGCTCGGCAGGCCGCAAGTGACTGCTTCAGTGCTTGCGCAGTAGTACGACTAACCCAAAGGTCCTCCAGCCACATCAAGTTGGGACCGGAGTAGGCGACGACCCGGAACAGGGGTCAAGCGCAGATATTTTCAAGCCGAAGAACGTGTGGTAGGGGAGAGAGATCCTTTCCAGCATCAGATGCTGGAAATCGAACCCGAGCCACAAGGACAACGGAACTCGCCGGAGCCGGATTGGCGATGGTGGCGGAACACAGCCCCGCCCGCCGCGGTGACATCGCCCTCCCCTTCCATGCACAAAGCCAGTGTCAGAGAATTCAGAGACAGGTTTACACTACGTAACGCTGAAACTTGTATTGCAATTAGCAAAGCTCCCACAAGTTCCCATATAGCAGCAGGGTAGCTCGAGCCAGCAAAATTACATCACACTGGGACACTCGAACACACTTCCTTTAACACAAAATAATCCAGAGCTAAGGCCAACACTCATGCAAGCTAAGCAAAGATGCAAAAGCTATAGCTTCAGAAGAGGGACATGACGAAGCCTTCCCAAAACCATCACAATCACCAAGGGCAGCCGCCTCCTTTCAGCGTCACTGGATGATCCTTGGGACTCGCATGCCGAACCCGCGTTTCATTTTCTCCACCCTGTTTCAACAACAAATTGTGGTTAATCACCGGTTTAAGGAAAGTGAGCTCAGAATGCAAAGACCTTGGATGCACAGCAATCAAACACATCTGCTGAAGTCAATCAAGCCACGCTATGATCTCACATTCTAACCACGTTGTACAAAATAGCCTTGAAAAAGATTATATAAGCTCTTTCAATTATTTGTACCAATTCCATTCTAGAATTATTTGCACTAAGTTCACTGCAGAGGTAGCACATTTTATACTAGCATGCAAAAGATATAACACTGCGGTCGTTAACCGCACAGGTGACGGACAATACCAAATCTTGCCTACGAAATGCAGTTTTAGCAGTATCCAAGAATAACCTATTCTCATGACAAGAAATGCCTCTCAAAGAGCAGCAGTTGGGTATGTTTGTTTTCAAATACAATCAGTTGGGTATATGTAACGGCATATGAAGCTACGCAAGAGTACTTAGCATTTGTTCACAAGGGAGGAAACAACATAAGAAAGGAACTGAAAGAATTGAAAGTTGCTTACGTTGGTGCAAGTTTGCCAAGGCAATAAAGCTCTTCACCGGATACTTCGTCACACACTTTACCAGACATTTCGACTCTGTATGATCTACCAGGAGAATCTGGAAGTCCACGACCCACGAGTAGATCCAAATCCCTCTGGTGAAGTTCCCTCCCGTTGATGAATACACCAGTATTTCCTCCGGCGCAGTTCTTGGGCATAGGATAATTAAATTCCGGAATAAATGGCTGCAGCGCAGAGATCCAGTAAAAAAATAAGATATGAATGAAGGATAAGGTACAATACAAAATTACACCAAATCAAGTATAAGTTCACTTACGGGTATCATGCCAAGGCAAGACTGTCCCATAACACCCCAGAATCCGGCACGGTAGTCATACCTGTAGGATAGAAGGGGAAATGATATATATCATTGCCGCTAAAGCTTACATTTCAAGACAGAACTACAATAATAGTAAAGAAATCTAGAAGTCGAATGGATTCAGAATGTGCAACCATACCAGTATTCTCCAGGATAGATTGGCCCAGCTATCTTCTCAGCCTTCCTGACAGCACGATCAGACATCGGATAGCCATTGATGAAAACCTTAGCTCTGCCATTGCCCATTCCCCCATTAATTTTAAAGCTCTTCTTTATCAGGTTGCTGAAGAAAGAATCACCCGATTTTGTGGCCCTCGGGTGGTCAACATACTTTGCAGCATCACCTGGATCTTGATTGTATTCGGGATCATCATATTCATCATCATCTGACAAGTCTAAGACACTCGCTACAGGAACATCCTTTACCGTGTTTGGCTTGAAACTTTCAGTTAAGACACCCTTTTCATGCTCAGACCGGTACTTCTGCTTCCTTTACCTGACCCATCAACCACCCTCTCCGATGGAGAATATTCAAAATGATCTCGGAGATGTAAACTTGGAACACGGGTAGGAACTTGAGACTCAGGAGGATGGTCTCTGGGACCAGAGGAGTGCTTCTGTGAATTAGATCTTGCCGGGCTATTGTCATCCTCAGAAATGCTGGAAGCTGACGATAAGCTCTGCATTTTATCTGCTTCACTTGAATTTGAGGGCAGATCCTTTTCATGAGAGCAATGACTACCTACAGAAAAACTATAAGATGGAAGAAGTCTCTCATCAGCAGTGTGTCCATTGTTTCCTTGGCCATCGTTGAAGCAATTTCCAGGTGATAAGTGTGAAACAGGTGTAGGTGCTGAAACATAAAGCCTGCTTCCATCAAGCTTGACCACAATTGCATGTGAGCAGGAACCGCACCGCAATTTGTACTCATCCTTCTCCAGCAAAGAAGACTTCTTGGGAAGCTGCAGCACTTCATAGCAGTTGTAGCATATGGTAAATGGGGCAGCATTGGCAATTGGTTCACAAGTTTGTGCAGGTTTTTTATTCTGGATGGGCCTCAAGTGATTGTGCCGCATCAAAGCATTGATGCCTCTTGAATTGTAATTCTGTGCACCAAACATCACTGGACCTTCTACAGGGTACAAGCTAGTGTTGTTCATCACATATGGTGGCCTGTGATGGTTGAAACCCAGTGGAGCCCCATGAACAGGTAAGAATTCACGGTGGTAACAGTGTAGGCAAGAGCAAGCAGGCTGATGGTAGAAGCCGTCATGGTGATAAGAGATCAGAGGATCAGGATCACACTGTCCATGGAGATAATTATCAAAATTTCTCCATGGGTACGGCCCAACAGGATAGCTAGGAGCTCCCATGTGTACCACGGGTTCCCCATATCCATGAAGATCTTGCTGTGCAGGAACTGAAGGGTAAGCACGAGGAATAACAGGTGTCTGCCCATTCAAGGATGGTGAGTGCTGAGAACCATTTCGTTGCAACTGAGGTGAACCATAACGCAATTGACTCAGCCGCTCATGAGGATTATATGAACTTGCAGCGTCCACCACTCTATTTGTGGAAGCACTTGGCTTATCAGAGATCTCACAGGATCTCTGCACCTGGTCCCTCAACTCATCAAGCATCCGCAACAGCTCTGAACGATCTTTCTCAAGGCCATTAATTCTACTAGGACTATCTGAATTCCTCCTACCAGCATGCTCACCATTGGCATGTCTAAATCCCGGTTTCATATGATACTCGGATGGCCCTTCTCCAGGATAAGAATTTGAGGAGATGCTGTTAACCACAGACCTAGGAGATCTGTCTCTTACCCTAGGCGGCAGCTTTGCTTCTACTTTGTCTTCATGACGAATGCGCCGATACTTGGCCTCCCGAATTTCTCTGTTGTCATCCCTAAGAGCAGGTTCAAGCTTCACAGTTGGTGCTGCTGTCGTTTGGTTATCAAAACTGAATCCAGGTGCAGCTGCCATTTTGCTGGGAGCAAATCTCTCCTGTGGCCTAGCTTCAACTTTGTTTGCGTCAGCTTCTCGGACTGCACTAGCTTCAGATGTCACTCCTCTCTTGTCTGGGAAACTCTCAAGCACTTCAAGGTACTTCACATGTTCACCATCAGACTTCTCTGAAGAAGTATCAGATGCTGAGCTCTTCTTTGCTGCAAAAATTGTTCAGGGGGACAAAATGTGAGTACTAAATCAGCAAACATAGCACAAAATTTAGCTCGGCGAGAAAATAGTGGAGATATGCAAGGCAAAATATCTTCAGAACAAAGCATGAGTGATCGAGGATCCTAGAAAATGTGCAAATTCGAACAGAGAACACAGTATCAGATGTGAGCTGGCTCGAATAATTGGGCACAGCTATTTTCATGGCTTTAGACCCAGTCAAACATGAAGTAGACCATTTCACCACACAAAAAAAAAAATTGAAGTAGACCACCCAGCAGCAACGGTGCCAGCCATATTCTTTGTCGTAAATGTTATAGTACTAATTAAGAAGGAAATATACAAATCAACCTTCAGGGAGACCAGAAAATTCAACGCATTCCAGCCTTCCTAATTTGGGAACGACAAAAATAAGATGACTACTATTTCTCCCCGAGGATATACTATATGTTTTGAGTCAATAAAAATGTCAACAAGGGTAAAGAAGTGTTGACACCAGAATTTGGCTCATTGAAGAAAATATCGCTTTTTGTCAGAATTTACCATTAACAAGCCACGAAATGTTAACCAGGCAGATTGAAACCTGGGAAATATCACACAAGAACCTATCTTATTTCAACAGGGACAAAAAAACTGAGGATTTCCCAATGTACTTTTCTCATGACAAGTGAGGCAGGGATTAAGTCCATCTTCGCGAAGTTAAGTAAACAATGAAGGTAAAATAAAAACATTTTATTTTACACGAAAGATTTTCTCAAAAGAAAATCACAGACAGCAGAAGCTACAGACAACGACGAAATTAACAATGTCAAATAGAAACCGCTACAAAATGGAATCTTTTGAAACTCCAAAAGACGACGAAATGAACTGGTCATATCCGCGTCCCAGGAAACCGCCCAACCCAGCGGAAGCAGTTCCCACGAACCCATCTGACAAATTAACAATGTCATTTTGTCTGAATAAAACTAACCAGATTCGCGGCTAATGATTGATGCTGCGCCTGGAAAATCGCTGATTAACGACTAAAATACGGACGAAGTGCGTAAATAAAGAACGAAAATGAAGATGCACAGTGAGAACAGAACAGGGCGGAGCAGAGCAATTGCAATTTGCAAGACGACAGGGGAGGAGGGGAAAGGCGAGACCTTGGAGTGTGGCGCCGCACCCGCCGCAAACGTAGACGGAGTAATTTGGCAGCTCCGGCAGCAGCTTGTCGCACTTGGGGCACCGCACCACCCGTATCTGCTGCTGCTGCTGCGCCGCCGGAGCCGCCGCCGCCGAGCACGAACCCTCCTCTCCCTCCATGCACAATGTCGCCGACACCGCGCCGGCTCTCCACCACCCTCTGCCTCCTCTCCTCTTTCAACACACTCACCGAAGCAGCAACCGCCGCCGCCGCCTCATCAACTAGAAGCACGCCGGAGACGAGCACCTCCGGCCTCCGGGCGAAGGGAACCTGGGCCAACCAGACGAGCACTGCGCAGGCACGCCCAAGCCCACGAGGCCAAGAAAGCGGAGAGGCCAGAGGCAAGACGCCAAGAACGGCGGCCGCGAAGAAACCGAGAGGTCTCAAGACGCGCGCCGCAACAACCGCAATGCGACGCGGAAGGCGGAGCAAAGAGGGAGGGAGAGGAAGAGGCCGAGGCGACCGTGACGAGGCAAGGACGGCGCGGCGCTTTTTCTCTCCTCCCCTCTCTCGCGCGCGCGCTGCTTTGCCCTGCGCCTCAGAGCGAACAGCAAAGCTCCCCACCCTCCCTCCCCGCGACTTCCTTGGGTCTCCCGCTCCAACTTTCGCCGCCTTTTGTTTTGCCGCTCTCTCTCTCCTCTCTCTCTCTCTCCTTCCTTTGAGATGAGTCGCTGGCTGGGGTTTGATGATGGTCGCCGAGGTAATGGCAGGCGCCGCAGAGGCAGCGAGAAAAATAAAGAGCCAATGGTACGAGCGCAAATTGTTTGTTTAAGGAAAGGATGATGAGGAGTGCAGCTCAACGACCCGGCAGTACTTGAGCTCAGAGCCTCCTCCCCTGCTCGCGTAATTTCTTATTACTCCGTGCGTTACCCAACCTGCAAAGTGGATATTTTGGGTTCTTCTTTCTCCACAATTAAAAACCGCCTCTATTTTCAAGAGTTTATTAGGAGCTCGACAGAAATTATGGCATGATAGGAGTAGAGTATTGTTTGCACAGAAGGTTCAGGAATTCAATGTTCCAAATTGTGGCCTTCAGGAATGCCTCTCCGGCTACAACCCTTGGCCTTGGTCATTAGCAGGTGATTCGCATGTGTCACTAAACAAAAACTTTGTCATTTCTGGTGCTCGTAAGACAAATTTGCTGCAAGGAACGGGAAGCAAATTTTTGGCCATGTATAGATCCATGTCCAAATATTGGTGGCACTGTATTGGTAGGTATAGGCAGATTCAGTAGTGTCATTTATGGAGCAGGGGGGCTGCACACCTGTACTCGAGAAATCTTGTTGTGGCGGCCATGGATGACGCAGTGGTTACCAGCACCCTAGCGGCCAGAGGATCCAGCTGGGGACTTCTGTGTTCTGTCTCGCCGGCCGAATTTATGACCTGCGTTTCTAACTGAAAAAAAGAACGGTGTGAATAACATCCGCCCCTTCCTCCGAGATTTTCATTATAACTGCAAAATCTATCCATCGAACATGAAAATCGACCTCACTGAATTATCCAATGAAATGGCAGATCTTCCGAAATGAATTAACAAATAAAAAAAACCAACACATAGGCAAATTAAATTACGTTGTTGACCTAATGGCAACCAATGTCCTTGCTAGGCATCATTAGTATAAAGCTTACCAAATGGTTATGATTACGAGCGACCACCAAGCATTGGACACCATCCGATCCGTGCATCATGAATAGTGGCAAATTTGAAGCCGGTGGCATATCTGTACAAATGTAACTCGTGAAGATTGATGAGCATGCATGTGTTTAGTATCTAACCAAAAGCAAACGATTATCTTATCATAAGACACACAGGGACGGAGACCATATGTGCCTTCCATATTTTATTGCAACGGTACGTGGTCTGTACTAGTACGTGCAACTGCAACCCCCTATTATCGGCGCAACCACTAGTCATAATAATAGACACGATCATGCCTAGCTTTGGCGCCAGAAATGAAGAGAAGGGAACGTGCACGAGATTGGCGCCTGGATCCATGGCACGACATGTGCCTGCGGAATTAGTTTGTGCACAGCACATAGTGCAAAACAATGCTAATAATAGTCCATACCACTTGATGTCTGTATATATATATATATCCAGCTGAACATTTCTTTTTCCCGTGGAATAGAAAGGGTCATCAGTTTGTGGCGACTGACGAACCATTTTTTGATGATCTCCAACGAGACATGACGATTCGTTGACACATGTTTTGGAACAAGACAACAGTTCTTTCGGAATGCGCGCGAGGCACACCGTACCGTACACCCCTGCAATCTGCACGTTGATGCTTCAGCAAATCAGCATGCATGCCGGTCCCGATCCGCCTGGAGGACATAGGAGCAATTGCGACGCGAGTATGTACACTACTGTACACCATGATGAACCAACCGATCTTCGACATGCATCATGGTGCGGCTCTACACATCTGCATGGGACGGGAACACCCGGAGTGAATGGAGAAAAAGGACACCACACCCCCAACTCACCGCCCCGACGGCCGGAGAAATCTTACCAGCAGCAATTGTTCTCGGTGTCTTGCACTCTTTTGTGGAAACCCATCTCATCAGGAGTCACGTTTTATCTGCGGAGGCATCGAAACTATCGGTGGGCAGAAGGATGAGTGACGCCTTGCTGGCGGCAATGAAACTGGGCAGGGCTCTGCCTGCCTGCAAGGCGAGGCTACCTCTCTTCGCCAGAGATGTACAGCTACATATACCGTATTTTCTTTTTTTTTGGAAAAAAAAAGTACTGCACCTGTACATACTGTATCACTAACAAAAAGAGAACGCGCGCTGCAACTTGCACAATTGTTGCGGCATCACATGGTTTGTTCGTAGCCAGTCATGGCGTAAATCAGCCATGACCGACCACTTGACCACATTCAGGGTGTTCGGCCGGAGGAATTTCCTCCGGCTGCTCCTGCTGCTGCTGCTACAGTAAACGTGTTTGCTACAGTGCGCGAATCCTCCGCTACAGTGTTCTCTCTCACTATGAAACTGTAACTGCAACTGCATCCTCCAACCGAACACCCCCATTGCTGCTTAAGTACAGGAAACATTGACCTTCGATGAATGAATTAGTGGCACCCAAAATGTTGTGTTCCGCTTTGCGCTGCTGGCATTTTTACTTTGCTTCATTGCAGCCAAGCCAAGCCCCCACCACCAACACATGCATGCACGCCGTTGTCGTAGCCTTTGGCTTTGGCCAAGCAGAACAGAACGGCCATATCGATCGCCTCGGAGAAGAACCGATCCGGAAAAATTGGGAAAAGAAGAAAAAGGGTGGTCAAAGGACGAGAGGAACCAAAAGAAAAAGGAGCAAAGCTAATAAAACGAAAGTAGAATTTGATAGGATGAAATGAAACTGGCTTGTTTTTGCCTTTTGAATCGACGCGCGCTCCTTTGGGCTTTGGCACTTTGCTGAGCAAAGTGACAGCCGAATAGAAGCACCGAAGGTAAAAAAGACGGGGACGACGACCGGTCCCCACGGGGCAATTAGTAATCTGTACCTGTACGACCGTACCAGATACCTTGTACATGTACTACAGTACTACTAGAGCCGCGACTCACAATCGGCTAGCGCGTGCGTCACCTCTCTCTCTGTGTCCAACTGCATGCACAAGGACGCGCGGATACTCCCATCCTAATCACAGGTGCGAATCCTATGGCGGGATGGATCCATTGCCTTTGCTCGGCTGCAGCGATTGGAGCACAGCAGGTACGCCTCTCGTCTTCCTCTCGCCTCGCTTGCTCACGTCGCTCGCTCTCTTGCGTTCTTGCCATCTGATGAATCGACGTCGTCTGGGTCTGCACATGTATCCACTGTTGCAGCAACTGGATGCTGCTGATTCTGATCTGCTCTGCAAAGCACATGATGATGGTAGTACTGTGCAGCAGCACTGTGCCATGCTCTGTTTGCAGTCAGGAAAGAAGAAGAAAGGCTTGCCAGGGGTGCCATGCCATGCTTGGCCCCGCCGGTCGACGATCTTTCATTACACGTAGCCGTTTTCTCAATTGCAGATTAGCATCGCGTTTACCCAAATCAGACTACTGTATCTTCTTTTTCTTTTCTTCTTTTTTTTTTCCTTTCAGAACAGCCTGGCCGGTCAAGTGGTACGGGAGCTGGATTATGGGGAAGAATTGGAACATGGCAAATGAAGAGCGGCATTTGGCCCGTGCCTTTGCTTGTTGTGTGTGCGCCAACCAAGCAAGGGGAGCTCGGCCTTTGCCGGCAAGCAAGATTCGACAGGCATGCGACGAGTACGTCGAGGTGCCGTGCCGTGCGTTGGGGCGCGGAGCTAAACTCTGCCGCTGCTCTCGCCTGGTGTCTACAAGCCACCGTGCATAGCTGCACCTGACCTGACACGAGGGAGAGAGCTGATACCCGTGCGCAAGGAGCCAAGCACACACAGCGCGCCGTAGTAGTACAGTACTAGCCTGTGTGTGTAGACTGCAGCTAGTACTCAGTAGGCTGCTGCAGGGCTGAAGGCGACGTGGTGGTGTCCCGATCAAGTAACCAACAGAGGTGAGAAAAAAGGTGACTGATCGACGCCGACGATGATCCCTGTCGCGTCGGCGTCGAGCGGAACACGTATGAGGCTCAGCCGGCCAGTCCTGCGGTTCATGCGTGGCACGCTCCGCGGATTCAGAAGCAAGACGCGGACGCAAGGGTTTCACCAAGAGAATCAGCTCTCGACACCGGAAAGGGATCACTCTCCAGTTCTCTGATTGTTCTTTTTCTTTAATCTCAGTTTTCTGATTGTTCGACTTGGTACACCACCATTGCATCACATTTTGTCCTCCTTTCCTTCCGTAATCTTCTTAGTAGTATTAGGGCTCCTTTGGATTGTAGGAAATTCAAAGGAAAAACATAGGAATCACAATCCTAAGGATTCTTTCACTGATCATGCCTTTGGTTGTAGGAATCGAGTGTAGGAAAAACGAAGGAAAAGTTCCTATGCAACCCATTCCATAGGAAAAAACAGCATCCGCTCCGACCTCTTTTTTTAATTTCCTTTGCGTCGGATCGAGGATAATCACGAGCTTATGGCTGCTTGAGCGACACTGTTTGAGCATCGAGTTTGTGCTGAGGAAGAAACCATCCGAGCCGGCTGAGTTCGTGTTGTTCTAGCGGTGCTGCACCTAGATGTGCTCCTCCATGTCGCTCTCTCCAGAGCCGGAGTCATTCTCGCCGGCGGTGATGACGGCGACCAGCATCTCCCGCAACTTTTCGACTGATCACGCCGCCTCGCCGCTAATCGCTGAATCAAGCCCTTGAAGCTGCTCGTCTCCGCTGCATGTCGTCGGAATCGCACTGCCCTGCCACTGTCGCTCTTCCCTGAAATGCAATAGCCAGTAGCCCGTAGCTCCTCCATGGAAGTGGATAAGAACTACGCAGGCCAACCGTTCCTCACCATTTCTTCCCATCAATTTTGATTTTACAAAAAAAAAAAAAATACCGTGGGCATGATGTAATTACCATGTTTACACTCAAAACTTAATCTTATATTTCGCATGGCATACTTGGTCTTCCTATGATTCCCAATTCCTGCGTTCCAAACGATTTTACTCTTGCAATTCCTGTGTTTTGCAATCCTCTGTTTTGCAGCCGCCATCCTATTTTATTCCTGTGTTTTTCCTATTCCTGTGTTTTTTCATTCATGCATTCCAAAAGAGCCCTTACTCTTGTCTCGCTACACAACGGTTGACAATAGCCAACTGACGGTGTTTCCTAAACGGCCTTAACCAGGCTCACCATATTTTTCTTTCTACTCGTCCCAAAAAAATCTCTTTCGTGGAACGGGAAATGTGAGTCCCATTCCATCGCTGGATTACCCGTCTTTTTAGGGTTGAATGATTTACCCACTGCATTTCACTTTTTATTTTCCTAGTGTACTCTAGCTTTTTTTTTTATAATAGTGTACTCAAGTTTTATTTTCCAAGTCCCATTCCTGTCGCCGGTCTCTTTTTTTTTAGATAATGGGAAACATCCCAGCCTTGGCCTCAAAAAGAGGTTACAGCCGTTTTATTACAAAGTTGCAGCACATCCGTCTGCGCAATAGATGATAAAAAACACACACTAAAATCCGGATGACAAGAATTACAAACATAATCTATTAGTAAATCTCCATCCATTGTGTGTATAAAACTCCATCGCCACTTCCTCCAGGCGCCGACCCGCAGCAATCATATGGTTCTTATCTTCACTGCTCCTTTGCAGTTGTGACCAGAACCGCAGCCAGTGAGTCCCTCTAAATAGTACCTGCATATAAGTCATTATAGGTGCTTTGTCAAAAACTACATCATTTCTACTCAACCAGATAGCCCAGCACAAAGCTGCAACTCCGACAAGTATCTTTACTTTTAACTTAGCACCTATACCATTCAACCAGCCACCAAACATATGCAATATATTAAGGGGTGGTTCTAAGCCAAAACAAAAGTAAACAAGGCGCCAAATGAATTTAGCATAGTGACAATCAAAAAATAAGTGTTGTATTGATTCATCATTAGAACAAAAACAACATTTCTTACTACCATGCCAGTTACGCCTCACCAGGTTGTCTTTTGTTAAGATTACCTTCCTACGCAAGTACCACATAAAGATCTTTATTTTTAGTGGAGCTTTCATTTTCCAAATATTTTTATTATGCATCACATTTCCATTATTCAACATTGCATTATACATAGACTTCACATTAAAGAGCCCAGTTGGTGTGAGATTCCACCGAAACAGGTCCATAGTATCTGATAATTGAATATGTGCAATGCGACCAACCAGATTATGCCAAAGGTTTAAGTTATTACCATGAAGAGTTCTTCTAAAAGTAATATTCAAAGGAACCGAACTAAACACATTGGCAACGGTTGCATGTTTATTCCTAACTATGTTGAACAATGAAGGATATTGCACCCTTAAGGCTGAATTACCTATCCATCTGTCTTCCCAAAATCTTATTTGTTGGCCATTGTTTAAAACAAAGCTTCCAAGATTTAGGAAATTACTTTTAACTTTCATTAACCCAGCCCAAAAATGTGAATCACCTGGTTTCCTTTCTACCTGAGTGATGGTTTGATTTCGCAAGTATTTCTTCCTAAGTACTTGCTGCCAAACTCCATCCTCATTTATGAGCTTGAAAAGCCATTTACTTAGTAAGCATTGATTTTGGACTTCAATATTCTGAATACCTAACCCCCCTAATTCTTTAGGCTGGCAAAGGATGCTCCATCTAGCAAGCCTATATTTCTTTTTATGACCATCTCCTTGCCAAAAAAATCTTGATCTATAGTAATCTAATTTCTCAAGGACTCCCTTAGGGACCTCAAAAAACGATAACATAAACATAGCAAGGCTTGTTAGTACCGAATTAATTAACACTAATCGGCCACCAACTGACATAAGTTTTCCTTTCCAGCTACTCAGCTTTTTCTCAAACTTCTCTTCTATGACTTTCCAATCTGCATTACTTAACTTTCTAAAGTGCATAGGTATTCCTAAATATCTGAATGGATAAGTACCCATTTGACATCCAAAAAGTTGAGAGTATTCAGCCTCATGATCTTTGGCCTGACCAAAGCAGAATAACTCACTTTTATGGAAATTTATCTTAAGCCCAGACAGTTGTTCAAAAGCACACAACAATAACTTCATGTTAGCTGCTTTTTCCATGTCATGGTCCATAAAGATAATAGTATCATCTGCGTATTGTAAAATAGATAGGCCATCATCCACAAGGTGAGGAACTAGGCCTGTGACCTGACCATCATCCTTTGCTCTATTGATTAGAATAGCCAACATATCTACGACGATATTAAATAAAATGGGCGAGAGGGGATCACCTTGTCTTAAACCTTTGTAGGTTTGAAAGTTGTTACCAACCTGGTCATTTATTTTAATACCTACATGCCCACCCTGAATGAAAGCATTAATCCATTTAATCCACTTAGGTGAAAATCCTTTCATTCTCAAGGTTTGCTGTACAAAAGACCACTTAACCTTGTCATATGCTTTCTCAAAATCGATCTTAAAGATCACCCCACTTTGTTTCTTCCGATGGATCTCATGAATTGTCTCATGCAAGACAATCACTCCTTCCATAATATTCCTTCCCGGAATAAACGCCGTTTGGGTAGGGCTTATCACTTTTTGAGCCACTGTTGAGATTCTATTTGTAGCCACTTTTGTAAAAATTTTAAAACTCACATTCAACAAGCAAATCGGACGATACTGTTGTATTTTCTCAGCATCTCTGCATTTTGGTAGAAGAATGATTGTTCCAAAATTAAGACAATAAAGAGGCAAGTTACCCCTATAGAATTCCTCAAACAGGGCCATTAGATCTGGTTTAACTAAATCCCAAAAAGCCTGATAGAATTCTGCTGGGAAACCATCAGGCCCCGGGGCTTTATTATGTTCCATCTGGAAGATAGCTGCTTTTACTTCTTCTTCCATAAATTCGCCAGTTAATGCCTCATTTTCCATATCTGTTACTTGTGGTATGTCATCTACTCTAGTCTCATCCATACTAAAATTATTAGATTCTGGGGGACCAAAAAGACCTTTGTAAAATGAAGTAATATATTTCTTCAATTCATTATCTCCACTGATAACTTGGTCACCATCACGTAACTGGAAAATGCGAGTTTTCCTATGTTTCCGTTTGCAACGAGTTGAAAATATTTGGTGTTTGAGTCACCTTCCAGTAACTCCTTAACCTTAGCTCGTTGGTACCATTTCAGTTCCTCTTCTCTCAGCATATGCGCAAGCCTGTTCTGGAGACAATTTTTGATGTCCAACTCTTGTTGTGATAACAAGTTGGTTTCTGCTTTTTTATCCAAGACATTCAGTTTGTCTAGAATATCTTTTTTCTCTTTTCTATTGCTTCCGCTAGTATTTTTGGCCCACCCCCTGAGATATTGTCGTAAAGCACGTATTTTTGCCTGCCATTTTTCCATAGGGGTTCGGCCACCATGATCCTGTGACCATATATCTTTAACCATATCTGCAAAACCATCTCGTAATAACCATCCCAATTCAAATTTGAATAAAGGTTGTTGGTTATACATCGATGCATCTCCAGAATTTATGAGCAAAGGTGTATGGTCAGATATGTTCCTTGATAGAGTGATGACAGTTGATAACGGGTACTTCTGTTCCCAGTCAGTACATGCCAATACTCTATCTAGTTTCTCAAAGGTTGGGTTCTGTAAAGTATTTGCCCATGTAAATTGTCTCCCTGACATCTCTATTTCTCTTAAATTTAAGCCATCAATTACAGCATTAAACAAAAAAGGCCATCGATGGTCAAAATTATCCTTATTTTTCTCTTTTGGGCTTCTCATAATATTAAAGTCTCCACCAATTAACATTGGAAGGTTTTCATGGCTACACATATGTACAAGTTCTGTAAGAAATTGTTCCTTCATATCTTGTTGTGCAGGACCGTAAACGACTACTAAAGCCCATTTGAAGCTATCACTTTTATTACACAAATGGAATTTAACATAGAAGTCGCCTTCGTCAATTGCCCCAATATCATACGTGTCCAGGTCTACACCCAAGAGGATTCCTCCTGAACGGCCTCTAGGTTCTTTACAATGCCAGATAAAATTACGACCCCCACACAAATTCTTAAGAAATGGGTCCGTAAAGCGTCTTCTGACAGTCTCAGAAATGGCGATAAAATTAAGGTTATGTTCCTTCGTTAAATCGGAAACAAACCTATGTTTTTTCGGATCCTTAAACCCGTCGCTATTCCAAAATATACCCTTCATTATTAACTCTTTATTTTTTGTTTACCTTTTCGTTTATCACTGGATGTATTATGAGATGGGGTAGTATGAGACATCACAATATGCTCACTACCCGTATCCATAACCTCCTCCGTGATATCCTGACATAAATGGTTAAGAATAAACTTATCCATTTCTTCTTCATCGGCGAACTCTCTTTCCTCATTATCCAGCACTAAAGTTTTCACGTCTTGATTTTCACAAGCATTTAGCCGCTCGCGTTCAACTACTTTTAAATGATTAATTGACGCTACAGCACTATCTAGATCAGAGCCTACAGTAATTCCTATAGAACTGAAGCTAGATGAAATTGAAAAGTTATCAAAATGTAAAAAGGAAGACGTGTTTGTACCTTTGGCGAAGTCGCCATCCAAGTTTCGTGCTGCCTTTAGCTTCTCTGCGCGCACAGCGTTGTTGTCATCACTAGACGCAGCTCGGCGTTTGCTCTTGCGCAGCGAGCTACCCGTCGCCTCCGGAATGGCGCCCAACTGAGCTGCTGTAGGGTTCCCCAGTACCTTGGCCCGGAACTCGGCAAGCTCAGCCAAAGTACTAGGCGACAGCTGGCCATCATCTGGACTGTCCGGCGTCTGGGGTGCAGGGGCTTCTAGCGGCGGTAGCTCAGGAGCAGTCAGCAGCATGTCCGGTGGCGAGGCAGCCTGCATGGCATCATGCGCCAGCCCAGCTTGTTTGGGCGCCACCACATGCAACCCTTCCTGATCAGGCGCCTGTGACAGACAATTGTTTTTTTCATTAGGCAAAGGAAATATGCAACCATCACTAGATTTTGTCACGTCTTGCATAAAGTCTTCCAAGCCATTTTTACTTACCGAATTGGCAGAAAACAAACATGCAGTTGCAACTGATGACGTGATGGATTTATTTCCTGGCCCTTCCTGTGATATTTTAGAAGCTCTATATGCGAGGTCAGTACTAGCAAGATTTTCAGTTGGTGGATCATTACCAAAACCCGGAACGACAAGATGTACTACTTTGCGAGTCATCGTCGCCTGGCCGGTAGCATGTTTCATTGAACCACCCATACTAGAATTTTTACCACTCGATTTCTGATCGTTGCTAGTTTTCCCTCCTTTAAGCCCTTTCCGATCAAAGCCATTATTGTCCTGTGCATTGTCAGGGTCTTCTTCCCCATCATCTGGACCATCCATCTCCATAGGCTCTGGATTATCCTCGTCCATGTTCTCCTCTACACGGAACTCCAGTCCGCATAGGTCATCCTCAATAACAACATCAGCATATTGAGGAATGAGGTTCGGATCAAGAACAAGAACTTGAATGCGGCAAATACCATACTTCCTTAGAAACCGCATATCAACCCATTTAGTAATCCCAAGTATGGAGCCAACAGCCCATATGACCTCGAATTCTTGATACTCCTTTGGAAGGCCAGTAAACTGAACCCAAACCCTTGGTAAGGTTGTTTTAGCCTTGGCGTCAGGGACACGCTCAGTAATCTGCATATCAGCATTAAACTTAGTGTGTACAACACCCCATTCCGCCATACGTTGTAATTCCTCATGTGATGGGAAAGCGACTCTAAAATTATTGCTGCCAAGATCATGCACATTCCACCTCCAATTAGTAGACACCAAGCGTTCCAGCTCAGAAATCACCTGAGGTGTAGTCATGCTACCATTAGTGACTTTAATAAGAGCCACTTTAGAATCCATGATCTGTTTATTAGGAGCTGTGTACGGAATGTGGTAAAAGCCTAAGCCCTCCACAGCATATCCACACAGCTCCACTGGAATCTTGTTTCCCCTAAACTTAGGGCACCTCACAGTATCATGTTCATTGTTATCATGTATCTCACAGTAGCAATCTGCCGTGCAATCCTTCATAGCATGACCTTTTACATAGCATCGATAACAGTAAGGCACTTTGCCACTGCCATCCTTTTTCTTTGCTCCCTGTTTCGATGATTCAGGGGCCTCCACACTTGGAGTAGATTTGGACAATTTTTTGATCGGTACAAGCTGCGTATTACCTTCTCCAGTTGTCACTTCTTTGGCTGCCTCCAATTTCGGCATCGCGGCATTGTTCTGTGCCGCTGCAAAAGCCTGCTGCAAGAGAGCCGCCGCTTGGGCCACCGCCTCCGCATTCAGTGCCAGCGCATCGCCGGCACGTTCTGCGGTTTGGCCAGCACCATTGTCGTTGAAGCCCCGACCTTGACGATGACCGCGTCCCCTTGCAGCGCCTCCTCGGCGGTCGTTTCCGCCCCTACCTTGCCCGCGGCCGCGCGGATTGCCGTGACGACCACCACCAGCACCTCCCCTTCCACGCCCCCCGCCGTAGCCGGGGTGGAAAGGTTGTGGCTGGTAGCCACCTCGGCCGATGAGCGCAGCCTGGCCGTTGCCCCGGCCGCCACCGTAGCCGCGATCGCCACCACGGTTCGCGTTCCCTCCTCGGTTGTTGGTGTTGTTCACGGATGAACCTCCCCTTGATCCATGGCGCTGTCGCAAGCCGTCAGGGAGACAACCTCCGCGTACGAACGACAAGATGTGTGTCGAGAACGGATGTGCGGCGCCCTAGGGATTTCCCCTGACGACGTTCCCGTTCTCGCGAAGAGGGCCACCAGGCCGGGCATGGGCCGATATGGCATGTGCTTTCCGATGGTCAGAGGTCGATAGCCCGTTTTAGAGGCCCGATCTGATTCGGAAGTTGATTCAAATTTTGAATCGTAATTGGCATCGTCCGATCTTTTCGCCCAGGTTTTCCTCCGATCGGATCGAATTGCCGTCACCGTCGCCGGAACCGACGTAGCTCGCCGCCGGACCGGCGAGGTAGACCGATTTGAATCAGAGAAGCGAGGAAGACTAGAACAGCGAGGCACCGAGTTACTCACCTTGGCCTTCGATATAGCCGCGCCTAGCGTCATCGGCGGCGATTTGCGAGGCTTTGGAAGAGGCCCCATCCACGGACTGCCACTCGTCTTCTTCTCCACCACTGCCTCGATGATCTTCGATGAAAGCGGACTGTCGCCGGTCTCTATTTCCACGTCTAGGCGGAGAGAAGAATGTATGGTTTTTGAAGGGAAATGTTGAAGAAGTTACTAGTATAATCCAATTGTTAGTATTCTTTTGCACTAAAATAGAGAAAAACGTGAATAAAAAAATCCCTATAGTAGTTGCCGATGCTACTTCTGCAGGAGTGGATACTCTACTCCTTGACGCGCAACATCTAGCACGTACGTACTACGTACCCATCATGGCATCATTCCGGCACAAAAAGCAAAAGACGGAAGATTTCTCCATCCGAGACGTAGTACTACATGAGTCGAGATCCCATCATTGGGCAACAAAAGCTAAAGCATGTGTAGCCTCCCTCCCGGCCTGATGATTGAAAGAGCCATACTACATGAGCATGAGGCTGAGTTCTTTGACACTATCATAGGCTCGAGCCCATCCTACATTATGCTGTTAGTAGTGCTACCTGCCATTACCAGATGAAACAGACTCAAATTATACATTACACAAATATGAAATGCACATGGCTCGTCTCCTCCGGCCCCCTCCATCCATTGTTTTCCGGCCTTGCAAGTTGCAATGCAACAAGGCGCCCGGAGACAGGGCGTGGTGGGCAAAAATGGGTGAATGTCTGAATGATGATGATCCGGGGACGACGGGCCATGTCCTTCCTAGTAGTAGAACAGTTCCTGCGTGGTTGCGTCCATGTATGCCGGTTTATACATCAAGGTCAGCTCACACGAAAGCTGGCACTACATGCATGCGTAGGAGGGGCCTGGTTTGTGCATGCATGCAAAAAGAGCCGTGCTCGCAATGGATTGGATTGGACCTCTGCTCTGCAAGCTCGAGACTGGTGTGACATCTCACTTGCTGTAACCTGACGCGCCACATTTCCTGGACCGATGAGCAACACAACAGTTTTTTTTGCATGCGGCTCTTGCATTTTCTTCTCATCTTTTGCTGGAGCTTTTTAAGGTTACGGACACGTAATCCCTGCAGCGCCAACAACAAGACCATGGTGTACGGCGAATTAACGATGACCGGCGCAGCTAGCGCACACCGGAGAGGTTGCCGGTGCCGACAGCCCAATCTACCTGAAAAGGAGGGAAACGGTGACCGGGAGAGGAAGCAGCGGGGCAAACACAGACGTGCATGCGCCTTTGAGCTTTCATGATGGTGTATCTTTTGTTCAGCTTCATGCAGATGTGTGTGCAGGGTGGTGCGCTGATGTACAACAGCATAATTTGGCTCTCTGACACTGCACATTCTTGCGGACCAGGGAAATGCATCTGATGATGATACTGTTGTACTGCTAACTGCTACCAGTAATACACGTATGCAGCGCGTATAAATAATTATCTAGAATATTTTTTTCCTGAAGTACGGACAGTAGTACTAGTACCACGTCCTCCTCCCTCTGCCTGATTTCCATGTTTGTCAAAGTTTCTCCAGGAAGCAGCCCACCAAGTTCTTGCCAATGATTTTTGGACCGAATCAAACCATTCAACGCTGTCGGCTAGGGCCTTTTTGTCGTCCCAAGATTCGCCCACTGTAGGAGCGCAAGCATCACAGGTTCTTGTACATCGTCCTTATTTGTGCCAGGGTGCACTCCTCATGAACCTTGACAATTTCAGTCCACGAAAAAACTCAGCACCAATGGTACATTGCAGCACATCCTCGTGGCACAAGCGCATCATTAAGTTAACATTTTTGTCCCAAACAGTTGATCCTACGGCACAAATGAGAGCAGACAAATCTGCCCTCTAATGTTCTGCTTGTTGCGAATGCGACCTGCGACACGCATGTGAGACTGGGGCCTCGCGATTGACCGAAATGCCTAACTCAGCTCAAGCAAGTACTACCCTCACTGGCTTGCATGGATCAAACCAGACCAGACCAAATTGCCCGTGCTAGTAGTACATGTGACCAATCAACCAGCAACGAGACGCACACATGGTGACACTAGCGCCAAGATGCACCCATCTCTATTCCATCAAAAAGAAACTGTGCACACTAGTACACCACCCCTTACAATAATTTGCAGCGTGGCCTTCCTGAAGTTTTTCTTTGCTTGTGTCCAAATATTGCAGCACGTCTGAATCGGTGCTGCAGTGCAGCTGAGCTGGGGCAAGGCAAAGCAGTGAGGCCGGTCAGTGCATGGCTATATATCTGCTCGGCAGCTTTTAGAATCCTAAACAGTCTAAACAAGGCCTTTAAAGCGGGCCAGATGGGAGGTAAAGCTACACTAAAGTACAAAAGCTGAGCGGAGGAGAGGAAAAATTATTGTTAACAGTTAACAATGTTTATAGCACTATTTCCCTTTATCTCTCTCTCCCTAGGGCAGGGCCAAGCCAACAGGCCCATGCATCGATCTTCGTGAGTGCATGAGTGCCCGTCAGTCATCACCATTTCTATGTATCGCTGTCTTCTCTTTCTAGACACGCTGTCATGTGGTGACTGATGAAGTTCGTATTACTGGTACACGGCCTACGGGCATGATAGGAGCACTGGAGAACGTGGTGGTGCCTCTCAGAAATTCAGATTTGTTTTCCTTTTGGCCTTACTGTTCATCTTCTTTGGACCATTGCTCGTAGTAGTCGTACTACTTTGCATGATTTAAATGTGTGGCATGCAGAGGATGCAGCCATGCAGGTGAACAGTAGCAGCCGTAAATTTGCTGGCGTATGTGAGCAGGATCGCGAGAGCATTCACACTCGAAAGTAATGCAATATTTCCTTCTGTAGTTTTCCGAGATTAAAAAAAGATTTCAGAGAGAGAGATTAAAGTTTAGTTGAACTGAGGTGAGATGACACAACATCTGTTAAGTAGGGTCGTTACCCCTGAGGTCTAGCTAGGTTAGTCCTAAGCTTGATGCAACGGCATGATCTTTCTCGTCGTCGCAAAGATGATCCATACGTCTTTTTGCTTTTGCTTGATGGGCACAACATGATCCCTTTTTTCCCCCATCTCGGCGCTGATTGATTGATTGTCCGTGAAATCAGTGAGATGAGATGTTCCCATTAACAAAACATAAGAGTCCATACCTGTATACACCTAAAGAAGCTCAAATTTATATTAAGATACTCCTAGCATCCTTTCTTTTTCCCTCCACTCCTGATCATCTGCTCAAGAATGTGCAGTGTCAGTGAGGCACTAACTAATGTTTGCAAATGAAATAGTAGGAAATTGGTGTCAGTGTGTCACGTCGTGCGTGTGGTTTGCTCTGTGGTTGCACAGGCATCAATGGCTGTTTATGTATTTGTTTTAAGGATGACACAAAGGCTGGTTCGGATAATTGGATGCATGCGACGCGAGCAAGGGGGTACTTGCGTGCGGTTTCAATCATGTGCCCGCCCCCTCACATGGTGTCCTAAGAAGTAGAGCAGGAGTCGGATAATTTTGTCCCGTTTCCTTTGGGCCCTAGCCTTGTCTGCCTGGAAATGTTCCTGTACTGTACTAAGGTAGCGTTCGGTTCTTTTTAGAAGGTGCTGTAGCAGTCACATCAAAGATGCCGGCACGATTTATGTGTACTAAACAAAGTCAAATTACAAAACTAAGTCCAGGACCCCCCTCTATTTCGCGAGACGAACGCAATGAGGGTAATTAAGCGGCGATTAGACGATGGTTACTGTAGCATCACTGTGTCAAAACATTGATTAATTAGGCTCGTTAGATTCGTCTCGAAAAATAACGCCCGTCTGCAGAAAGGTTTTGCAATTAAATTTTATTTAGTACCCCTAAATAGTAAGATTCTTTTTACTTTAGAGGGGTATAAAGTTTAGAGAGCACTTTAGAGGGTGAACCGAACGGGGCCTAAGTACTCCCGACGTCCCGATCAGAGTTTTTTTTGAACGGTCCCGATCAGAGTAAGAAATAGAGCAGGAGTAGTTATTTATCGGCCTTGATGTTTGGAAAGGGAGGATTTGATAAGAATTAAGCTTTCTGAATGCAGTGCCCTCTCCCGAACAACATGCTGCCTACAACAGAATACGCACCATATAAATTTTCAGAACGACACTGAAGTAATATGGAGACAGTGGAGCCAAATGCAGGTACGAGAAGGAAAGTTTTTTTCAATGCACCTGCTATTCCAGAGGAAGGACCAAGTGAGTGACTGTGCCTCTGATGCGTTTTTTTTTTCTTTGACACCACCTCTGATGCGTTTACTTGCGCTGAAACAGGGAAGGAATCTTGAGAGTTGAGACCAATTAGAATGGCCTTGCCGACAGTTTTGAGCTGTTCGAATTCAGGCCGAACATCATACGAAGACGACTTATAGGTGTGATTGTGTGAAAAAGATGGCAGGCAGGCATGGATCAATCAGGCGTAGGAATAAACAAGGGCACACGTAATACGGAATAATGTGATTTATGCAGTAGAAAATTCTTGCCAGCCCATTCAGAGAGATACGTACGTACATTACTGTTCATCAGCTGCATTTCAAGTACGCGTTATTCGGAATTTCGGATAGACTGAAGCTGGGCCTGCTGTTTGCTTCTGGTTTCTCGTCGACAATTGGATAGAATAGAGGCCCAATAGCAGCATGGGCCTCCAACTCGCAGAGAATTGGGTTAATTTCTTGATTCACAGGGCCTCTTTGGCTTTGCTAAAAAAGGAAAGAAAAAGATAGGCCTCTTTGGCACAATTTATTTCACAGCTTATTTACAGAACTAAGTTGAAACTATATCAAACATAATAAGGTTTTGCAATATTTTATTGATTGAGGAAATTACCAGAATAAGTTGTGCCATACAGAAACAGGGTTCTAATTAGGGTAAAGTCACCATCACAATTGGTTGTAATTCAAGCCAAGCCAGCGTGCAAATCAGTAGACAAAAAATTGGCTTACGTGATACTGGCAACCAAACACCATAAAAATGCATTTATCTAGGACTTAGATTCTACTTGGGAGGAACCTGCCAAGCAACCAAACATGCCCTAGAGGCCTTGCTCATGATTGGCCTTTGAAACTTCATAAGAAGATCCAATTATTAAGAAAAAATTGGAGTGAGAAAATGTGCCTTATGATGTAGATGCAACTTATTCATGGGACACTGAGCACAAAATATTATCTGGACCATCCATGGCTGCCGGTAAATTCGTCAAATTTTTAAACTCATTTCAAATTTAGAATCGAAAACCGGCATACGGGCTTACCGATCCGGACTGGTAAGCCCGGTTGCCGCGGTTACCGGCCGGTAACCATCGGTTTCCCAATCCCTGGTCTTCATAATGAGGACATGTGCAATAGTTTTTTTTTAATTACAAATTTATGACTATAGTACATATTGGCTACAATAAAAAGGCATTGTTTAATTTACAAAAGCAATCACACAAACAAAAACTAAGACCGTTAGACGCCCTTCACGAAGGCAAAGAGGGCATTGCATTTGCAAGATGAGAGTGGTTTACCAGTGATGAGGTTTGCTTGAGACGCATATTAACTTCTAGAGATCCTGGATACGATGAGGAGGTTGAATCTATTGACTGCATATGTATTATGCGACAGGGGCATTGTCTTCCTTTGAACGTACAAAAATTGATACAAGTTCAATCTTTACTTCTCTTAAAAACACGAGTTGGTGATGCGGTCGTCGTCGTCGTCCGTCCCACCCCTCTCACAGAAAGTAGCGCGCCGACAACTGGGGACCACAGCACACTACGCCTGTCGCCCCCTTCACAGCATGTTTGCCGTCCTGCTCCCGTGGTCCTGCCCCTGCCTCCACCCGCGAACCCGCCAGCCGCGCCACCCTGCCTCTGCCTGCCTCGAGTCCGCCGTGCGCCCGAGCGAGGAGGCCGACGTCGAGCCGCGCGAGCTGGAGGCCGCCGAGGCTCGCGCCATCGGAGGCGTTGAGCCAGGTCAAGAATGAAATAGCAGGCACCAGCATCATCGGAGCTTGCTTGTCAACTATAGGAGCCTCTTGGCCGTATGCGTCGACGGATCCGCAATGGATTGTCGTCGTGGACTTCTGGTGCTCCGCCTCCTTCCGAGTGCAGCAACGATTTGAGCGAAAGATAAGGAAGGATGCCAGACGCGAGAAGAGAGATTTGAGGATTCCTCTAATGCCATTGGGATTCCTGCTAGGTTGTGTGCTAATGCCGTTGAGATTCCTGCTAGGTTGTGCGCTTGATCTCTCGGCTACATCCGAGTGAGCAGTGATGAGCAAAAAGAATGGTAGAGGAAGCATGATTAGAGGAGAGGAGAGAGTTTAAGTTTTATTTTTGGTTGAGGAACTGAGATCTCTCTCGCGACTCCCGTCATGGGAGACTCAGAACTCGCCGGAGCTCCACGAATGGAGCATACAGAGGAGCCTTGCCTGCTCCCGCACTGCCACTCAAGCTGCGACGGGCTCTGCAGCGGCCCCCGTAGCTCCGGCGCTTGAGCAGGAGTGTGAAGGTGAAGCTCCACGGATGGATCAATTGGATTTTCGTTAGCTCAGCAATGATTGATTAGCCATTCTCAACAGGTCACATGACCATTTAGTTTGCAAATTCTGCTGAAAATTTTTGGTTGTGTTTAGCAAATACAACTCTCCTTTTGTTTTTGGCGCAGTGACAGTCCGATCCACAGGATCTTTGCCCCACGGTGCTGTTTAAGCAGACACGAGATAATACAAGCACTCGATCCGTATTTTACATTATTAATACATATTAATGTCAGAGTAAAGCGGAAGCGACAACGACAGTTCAAAACACGTAAGAAACACGAGAGCTACATCTAACTCTCAACGATACAGCAATAGTGATGATCCGAGCCCGTCCGGATAACCACTCTAGCATCACACATCATCACAGCAGCGGCAGATTGAACTCCCAAAATATTGCCTGAAAACAACAAAGACACAAAGCCTGAGTACTAATTACTCAGCAAGACTTACCCGTCAAATGACACCTAGACATGCAAAGGCTTACCATAGGATGGCTGAATTTAAAAGACTCGCACTAAGCAAATAAACATAGCTAACCATATTTTAGCCAACTTTTAGTTCTTTAAACAGGAGCATATGTGAGCATAGCTGAAGTAAATCAAGTAGATACAAGTAACAGGCAGTAAGATAAACATAAGTAATCAGGAGCAACAATCCATATGACAACTGCATATATCATCAACATACATCATCATATAAGCAAGTACCATGTGTGCTACGTCAAGGCTCAATTCACAAGCGGGTACTCATTACTGCGAGGGACAGCGATTGCAATCGATTTACACCAGCTGGGAAAACCCGAGATACACGACGTATATGCACCACTCAAGATGGTCATATACGGCAACCTTTCGCAAGACAGTAAACAACCAGCACGGGTCCAGTCTCAGAGATTGGGCAGCCATCCCACCAACGGTACCTCGTACCTCCCATGGCCTGAACCTGCCCAATACACCTGTACCGGGTACCGTACCACCTTGCCACCACACATGCTACGTCAGTTTACTAGTCCCCATTACACTAGTATGTACTCGGTACGTTCAATGCTTGATCAAGGGGCCAACAACGAATCGGTCCTTAATCGACTAGGCAGGGCTACCACCGTGAAGTCCCAGACTTCCCAATCCATCCTACACATGCAATGCCCCTGCCCGGTCTCAACAAATAACGTAAACTCATTGTTATCTTCAGCTTTAGTGAGTCAAATTTAATCATCAACAACCTAGTAAATCTTGTCGATACTAACATTTGACTTAAGTGTAGCAGAAGCTAACGAGCTAACTAGGATAGACATATAGCAACATAGGACATTTGGATATCATGCAGGTGGGTTTCATATCAACTCCAATAACCTAAGTGCACAACCATCCTAGACACTCTAGCAATTATTCTCTAGAAATCAAAAGTTGTAAAGAAGAGTTTGGAATGAAACCGGGGCTTGCCTTGATTCTTAACAGCTAAGTTAGTAACTTCAACTTCTGGATCCTGAGTAGAATGGTCCTGTTGAATATCCTCCTCTTGGTCGTTTCCTAGAATATGATATATGTCAATTGGATGAAAATGCAAAGAGAATATACACCAATATGTGATGCAATGAGAATGACTTGGTTTCACATTTGAAATGTGAAGTTCAGTTCTGAAATTATGTTAGAATTGTTTATTACTTTCGTCTGAAGTATTTCCTTCATCTGACTCCCATGAAGCATTATTATCTTATTTTGCTATATTATTCTTAAAATAACTTAAAGAAATCATGATAAACCGTTTTAATGCATTTCTGGACACGAGTGACTTACTAGCATTTCTAACATACTTGAACAGATCAACACTTTATTTTACCTATTTTATGCTTAAAAGAATTATTTTAAGTGGCAAAACCTAGTTTCAACAAGGAATAAATCCTATAAAATTTGGATAAATTGTTCTGGTCAAACCCAAAATCATGGTGATAGGTGTTCAACTATACAACATGTATGCACAAGCTCAAGGCAAGTTAATGACTAAATTAATTTATAAAGAAGATGACAAGTTTATCAAAGAGAAATTTATAACTAAAGTTTCTTACAGAAATAATTAACATGGTTCATCTCTATGGACAGGACATGTCAACAGGAGAATATGAAGCTCTAGTTCACATTTTTCTGATTTATATTCAATTTACTATGAATTATTTAGTGCATAGCTTGTAAAATTCATACAAGGTTCCTCTTACAGAACCAGGGGTTATAGCTGGTACTAGTGAACAGAGGGTATCAAATAGGTTCTAATAAATCTGAGTTTGCATTTTTACCATGCCTAGAGTAATTACAATGAATTAATTAGGTTTTACCTTGTACAAATTATTCAGGAAAAACTACTCATGAACAATGTTCAACTCTGACATCAATGGATAGATCTCAGTGAGAGGAACACAACAAAATTGAGTTTGTAATTTTTGGACATCTATAACTCCAGATATTGATTTTTGAAGTTTAAGCAGTTTCTGAGCAAGTTCGACTTAATTACAAGTTTGCCATCGTCGTCTTTAACAGGATGCGCACAGCGCACGGCGGCCGGAACTGAACAGACTTCGCCGGAGCTTCGTTGAAACAAGGGAAAAAGGGACTAGGAAGGTCAGGGAAAGGCTCTACGTGACTTTATCAATGAGGAGAACTCAAAGGTGGAGTCGTCAAGGGCGGAGACTCGCCGGAAGATGGCCGGCGGCGAGCGGTGGCGGGAAGACGACGTTCGGCGACGTCCTGAGCTCGCTGCAGCGGACGAGGAGATGAAAAAGTTGGTCCTAGAGCTTCACGAAGTCGCGGAGAACACCGGCGTGGTAGAGGTAGACGACGAAGGAGGCTGGAAAGTGGAGTTCCATAGAGGGTGCAGACTGCGTACAACGACGGCGATGGGGGAAAAATCCGATTACTTCACCTCGTCGAATGAACCAAGGGGAAAAACGATCATACAGGTTCTCTAGATAGTTTCGCATCCAATTCAAAAGGATTTAGGGGACGGGGCTCACTGTGGATGATGAATTTCGCGTCGGCGTCGGAGATGTTCGCCGGCGACGTCGTCGGAGCAATTCTTCGATTACTCTCGATTCGCTGCGAGGATTGAATTGCGGTTTCTTCTGTGAACTGGAGGAGGTTGAGCTGCACCTTTAGGTGTCCTTGTCTCGAGCTGCGGTGGAGTGAGACGGCGGCGTGGCGAGCTTCAGGGACTGGCGGCCATGGCGGCTATGCAACGAGATAGAGCGAGAGAGAGCGAGCTGAGTGAGGGAGCAGACAGAGGAGTGAACGGGAAGACCGATTCGATGCTCATCCGCGCAATTACAGCGGTGGACACGGCAGCAGGCAGGCAAGCAGGAGGTGGAGCGGTGAAGAACTGTCGAGAGAGAAGAAGAAAGAAAGGAAGTGAGGCTGAGGGTTCTTTTCTTTTTCTCAGAATTTCCACTCTATCTTGCAAATTCCAAATAAAATAATTCTTGAGCTCCAAATTTGCTCAGAATTTTACTGGCTCCTCTCTAACACGTGTACAGGCAGATGTGCTGGCCATTCCTCCAGAACTTTCAGAAGTTTGAATTTGAGATTTAAACAAGATGTTTAAATTTTAAACTTGTATAATTTATTTAAGGTTCTTCCCAAAAGCAATTAATTCTGAAATTTTAATTATATTTCGATTTCACTTATATCTTTCATCTAATTACCCATATTTCTATTCCATTTTTGAGTTTTCCTTTTTAATTTAACTCCAATTTGGATCCTTTTCAAATTTTTGATCCTTAATTTGATGTGATCACTTTGAGATCAACTCCATCTGATGTTCTAGCACTGCAGAAAATATAATGGGACACCTGGGGTGTCACAATCCTCCCCCCTTAAAGAAATCTCGTCCCGAGATTACGAAACGAGTGGGGGTAAGCTTACAAGGAATGGATAATTACCACCCAGCGAAACAAATGATGTGTCGTATTTATGTTAAGCATCCGAACATATATCTTGATAAAGAGATTGTGAGTGGTACTGTATTAAAGGAGTACTGAAGCGAACACAAACGATGTTGGTACAAGATTCATTAGTAGGGCATGATAGAACAAAGATGGTTCAAAATTATTCACAAACCAAAATAAGAACTTCAGGCGAGGAATTAACCAGAAATATGATGATAGCTGATGACTTTGCAATAGCAGTTTACTACAAGCTTGAGTTTGATACAGTAAGGACAATGAGAAGATTAATGTTGAGATTGAAATATTTCTCAACGGCTGTAGCAATGTATTAACAAAGAAGATTTGGGAGAAGTACAAGTGAGCTAGTAATAACTCAAGACATGAAGCAAAGACTGTAAGAATTTGTGACTGCGTGAAAAATATGGCGAATACGTTGGTTAACCTTCTATTTGATACCGGTGATCATATTTAAGGAGGAGGGTTCCACGGATTGGCTAGCAATCGAAAATACCATGAGATGATATACTCGTGAATCAATGTACTGAAGGTGATGGTCTGAGTGAAAGGTGGATTGTTAAGAAATTTATTCTAATGTTTTAGAAACACTGGTTTGCGTGATTATTCAAGGATCTCGGGGTATTCACCTTAACGGCTATGACAAGCGCCTCCAATTAGCAAACAAGAACACCTAGGAAACATTTGGTTACAGGGTAGCTAGGAATACTACGGTCAGCAAAGTATTGGTATGGCCGAAGTCCCTTGTAATCTTTCTACTGATAAATTTCACCGGACTGAGTGATGACCCAAGCAGTGCAGAAGAAACTAAGTGATATGGCTTGCTGTCTTGATCAACGTGGATAGAGGATCAGTCTGGTAGCCTTTTTTTATTGATGCTTTACCTGTTCTAGTTTGCTAATGCTATTTGGGTCAGATCATGCAAAGTCGGACTAGGTATCTATATTACGTCAACGATATGCGTGTAGCAAGGTAGGCCTGCGAGAGTCATATATTCCTAGGGCTGGGGACATTTGGAGATAGATGGAAATTCATAGGTGGGTCGGCGTATAACAGTAACTCAAAGGACAGTCATTTGTCATGTTATTGAGCGTGTGGATTCTCGAGTAAAGATGGACATTACATTGAAAGAATGCCGACAACTGACAAATCAAATAGGTTCTAACGAGAAGAGAAACAAATTAATAAAAGCAATAGAATAATGAACGACTCTGGTTCTAATGAATGTAGGAACTCAAAAGACCAAAAATGATTGAAGTGCTTTGATTGGGACAAATATCAAAGATTGAACTTTTAAGTTTACCAAGTGGTGAGGACATCATCGGCAACCACAAATACTTTCTCATGGATATGTAATGTCAAAGGTAGTGCTTGATCAGCTTGTGGTCTATCAAAACATGATTCCAATGACTGATGGGTATTTCCAAAGAAAATGTCATGTAAGAGCATTTTTGTTTTGTGTGAAGGATGACAAAGAGAAGATCAGAGAAGTTATAACTTTCAATATTGCACTATAGAATGAGAGATTTGTGGGAGTTAATGCAACAAGAATTGAGGGATAAAGCTAAAAGATTCATTCTGATTGGTGTAGTGCACACCAGAGATTTCAAGCTACTGGGGCGACAAATATATTATAGACTGGTGCGTGAGGTCTGTGTTTGAGTCCAAGTCTTAGTAGGGGTGGCCTGGGTCCTGTATCCCTTTGGGAGTTCACCTATCCTGATCGTGATGTAAAAGAGCATGGTGGAAAGGATTTCTCAAGGTTTTTGGATTACTCTTAGTAAGCCAGGCCTCTGTATCTCTATTCTATTTGTGTTGGGTATTGGTTAAACAAAACTGAATCTATCAGTGTGTTGGACTGTTTTGAGATGGTACTCTTTGGCCGACTGGTGGTTCCTGCTATGAACAATATTACTGTTAGCCTACTCCAAATGAGTACTTATCTGGTGCCATGAATATTGTACTTGATTACATGGACGTGCTACCAAAAATTGCTACTACTGGCACCGTGAATGATCAGACAAACAGAGTCATCATCTAGTGTGGCAATAGGTGGTCTTTATCATCAGGCAGTGCAAATTTTCTAGTCGTGAATTTTGATCGGCTAACCATTGTAGATGTGAATAGCTTTGTGCAGAATCATTGGGAGAGCAATGTTCTCAAAGTCTAGAAAATTCCTTAAAGATGGAAACTGTCTAGATGGTCTTGAAATTTTATTATACTGAATTTACACTTTTCAAGGGGTACTGAACCACAGTATTTTGAGGTAGATCGAAACACAAGCGAATCGGGTGAGGACCATGAATTGGAGAATTCAAGTGAACAACGCGGGGTGCAAGGTTTGATTAAGTCGAATCTTTTCCTCAACATAATGAAAAGGCTGCTCAACAGGCCATACATGTAAGGAGTTCAACAAAATTGCATTTCACATTTTCCAGCTTCAAGGAGCAACAAAATTGGAAAGAGTGCTACCGATCAGATTCAGTCTGGACTGTACAGCAGTGAGAAACATGCAAATGTCGACCAGAAAAATTAGAAAGTCACACAGATGCTTGGCACCATGTCATCTTATCAAGGACTTCCATAGCTTTCCAGATTGGGCTTAAACTCGACCAAACTCCTAGTATAACTGGATTTACGAATTTTCCAAAGAAATAAAATATGATTTTCTGTACAGCAGACAAGAACAAGGAAATTCGACCAGCAATATTAACAGTCCAGTACCAAAACTTAGCACTGGTTTGTAGAGGACTTAAAGAGCTTTCCAAATTGGGCTCAAGCTCAGTCAAACTCTAAATGAAGCTGAACTTATGAATTTCACAAGAAACGGTTCCTGCATAGTAAAACAGATCGACAGGGTCTCGGTGTTTTGCTTCTACAGCCTGCAAAACAAGCCGTAAAATTTCGAGACAACCTGGAAATGATAGACAACTTAAATATCTTTCCAACAAGTATTTATTCTCCCCATTTGGATAAGAAAGCTGGGAACTATGAAATTTTGAAGTTGGACCATCTGCAAACAGGAACAGATTTGACATGGTCTTAGTAATTCAGCTCTACAGATCACATCTGGAACCAGAAACACATGAGACCACTTGGAATTGAAAGAATACTCCAAGAGCTTTTCAGATTGTATTTGAAATCACCCAGACCTCCAGTAAAACTAGAGTTATGGTGTTTCAAAGTTAAATGATTCTGCTGGAAGACAGAATGACAGGAGTGCAGTGTTTTGACTCTAGAGATTGCATCTGGTGTCGAAATTCCATGAGATCACTTGGAAATGACAGAGAATTTCAGGAGCTTTCCAGCAAATATTTGAACACCTCCATTGGATAAGGGAGTACAGAGTTATGAATTTGTGAAGTGACAGAACAGAATCTGGACGCAATGATGTTTGAGCTGATATAGGTTATTACAAGTTCAAAATTTTTTCCAAGTTTGTAAATTTCAAATTTTATACAGAGGTGAGTAGTCAAGGGAAGGCAACATTTTAGTTCAGAATCTTAGGAATGCCATGATGCAACATTTTTTTAACCTAATTATTCGTTCCTCACCAAAAGAAAATAATGCCATTATATTGGCACACGTAATTTCGGTGGCATACTCGTCTCTCAACCGTGTTAGTCTAACAAACGGTGTGACCTCTAACGTAGTTAGTGTACCTGCAGAAAAACACACATCGTCACCTCAAACAACCTAAACAGGTGACGCCATCATTCACGCCGATGGTCAGCGAAAACATAATTTAATGCATGGCTCAAACAATCTCAACACCTCTCGCCTCCTCACGAGCTCGACGGCTCGTGGAACAATAGCACCCCCCACAATACGAGTCCAGCTCGTTAAACTCCTGAGCCATACATGTTACTTACCTTCTTACCTGCGCGTCGGTGCGTCGTTACAGAAAAGTAACCAAACAACTCCTGTTGTCACCTGAACACTAACATCCTTATATGGGCAATACTAACGTATCCTCACCGTATATCGAAATTTTCAAAATACGGCATTAAAGTGTTTGTATTATCTTGGACCGGCTCTGATACCAGCTCTGACAGTCCGATCCACAGGATCTTTGTCCCACGGTGCTGTTTAAGCAGACACGAGATAAGTACAAGCACTCGATTCATATTTTACATTATTAATACATATTAATGTCAGAGTAAAGCGGAAGCGACAACGACAGTTCAAAACACGTAAGAAACACGAGAGCTACATCTAACTCTCAACGATACAGCAATAGTGATGATCCGAGCCCGTCCGGATAACCACTCTAGCATCACACATCATCACAGCAGCGGCAGATTGAACTCCCAAAATATTGCCTGAAAACAACAAAGGCACAAAGCCTGAGTACTAATTACTCAGCAAGACTTACCCGTCAAATGACACCTAGACATGCAAAGGCTTACCATAGGATGGCTGAATTTAAAAGACTCGCACTAAGCAAATAAACATAGCTAACCATATTTTAGCCAACTTTTAGTTCTTTAAACAGGAGCATATGTGAGCATAGCTGAAAGTAAATCAAGTAGATACAAGTAACAGGCAGTAAGATAAACATAAGTAATCAGGAGCAACAATCCATATGACAACTGCATATATCATCAACATACATCATCATATAAGCAAGTACCATGTGTGCTACGTGAAGGCTCAATTCACAAGCGGGTACTCATTACTGCGAGGGACAGCGATTGCAATCGATTTACACCAGCTGGGAAAACCCGAGATACACGACGTATATGCACCACTCAAGATGGTCATATACGGCAACCTTTCGCAAGACAGTAAACAACCAGCACGGGTCCAGTCTCAGAGATTGGGCAGCCATCCCACCAACGGTACCTCGTACCTCCCATAGCCTGAACCTGCCCAATACACCTGTACCGGGTACCGTACCACCTTGCCACCACACATGCTACGTCAGTTTACTAGTCCCCATTACACTAGTATGTACTCGGTACGTTCAATGCTTGATCAAGGGGCCAACAACGAATCGGTCCTTAATCGACTAGGCAGGGCTACCACCGTGAAGTCCCAGACTTCCCAATCCATCCTACACATGCAATGCCCCTGCCCGGTCTCAACAAATAACGTAAACTCATTGTTATCTTCAGCTTAGTGAGTCAAATTTAATCATCAACAACCTAGTAAATCTTGTCGATACTAACATTTGACTTAAGTGTAGCAGAAGCTAACGAGCTAACTAGGATAGACATATAGCAACATAGGACATTTGGATATCATGCAGGTGGGTTTCATATCAACTCCAATAACCTAAGTGCACAACCATCCTAGACACTCTAGCAATTATTCTCTAGAAATCAAAAGTTGTAAAGAAGAGTTTGGAATGAAACCGGGGCTTGCCTTGATTCTTAACAGCTAAGTTAGTAACTTCAACTTCTGGATCCTGAGTAGAATGGTCCTGTTGAATATCCTCCTCTTGGTCGTTTCCTAGAATATGATATATGTCAATTGGATGAAAATGCAAAGAGAATATACACCAATATGTGAGCAATGAGAATGACTTGGTTTCACATTTGAAATGTGAAGTTCAGTTCTGAAATTATGTTAGAATTGTTTATTACTTTCGTCTGAAGTATTTCCTTCATTGACTCCCATGAAGCATTATTATCTTATTTTGCTATATTATTCTTAAAATAACTTAAAGAAATCATGATAAACCGTTTTAATGCATTTCTGGACACGAGTGACTTACTAGCATTTCTAACATACTTGAACAGATCAACACTTTATTTTACCTATTTTATGCTTAAAAGAATTATTTTAAGTGGCAAAACCTAGTTTCAACAAGGAATAAATCCTATAAAATTGGATAAATTGTTCTGGTCAAACCCAAAATCATGGTGATAGGTGTTCAACTATACAACATGTATGCACAAGCTCAAGGCAAGTTAATAACTAAATTAATTTATAAAGAAGATGACAAGTTTATCAAAGAGAAATTTATAACTAAAGTTTCTTACAGAAATAATTAACATGGTTCATCTCTATGGACAGGACATGTCAACAGGAGAATATGAAGCTCTAGTTCACATTTTTCTGATTTATATTCAATTTACTATGAATTATTTAGTGCATAGCTTGTAAAATTCATACAAGGTTCCTCTTACAGAACCAGGGGTTATAGCTGGTACTAGTGAACAGAGGGTATCAAATAGGTTCTAATAAATCTGAGTTTGCATTTTTACCATGCCTAGAGTAATTACAATGAATTAATTAGGTTTTACCTTGTACAAATTATTCAGGAAAAACTACTCATGAACAATGTTCAACTCTGACATCAATGGATAGATCTCAGTGAGAGGAACACAACAAAATTGAGTTTGTAATTTTTGGACATATATAACTCCAGATATTGATTTTTGAAGTTTAAGCAGTTTCTGAGCAAGTTCGACTTAATTACAAGTTTGCCATCGTCGTCTTTAACAGGATGCGCACAGCGCACGGCGGCCGGAACTGAACAGACTTCGCCGGAGCTTCGTTGAAACAAGGGAAAAAGGGACTAGGAAGGTCAGGGAAAGGCTCTACGTGACTTTATCAATGAGGAGAACTCAAAGGTGGAGTCGTCAAGGGCGGAGACTCGCCGGAAGATGGCCGGCGGCGAGCGGTGGCGGGAAGACGACGTTCGGCGACGTCCTGAACTCGCTGCAGCGGACGAGGAGATGAAAAAGTTGGTCCTAGAGCTTCACGAAGTCGCGGAGAACACCGGCGTGGTAGAGGTAGACGACGAAGGAGGCTGGAAAGTGGAGTTTCATAGAGGGTGCAGACTGCGTACAACGACGGCGATGGGGGAAAAATCCGATTAGCTTCACCTCGTCGAATGAACCAAGGGGAAAAACGATCATACAGGTTCTCTAGATAGTTTCGCATCCAATTCAAAAGGATTTAGGGGACGGGGCTCACTGTGGATGATGAATTTCGCGTCGGCGTCGGAGATGTTCGCCGGCGACGTCGTCGGAGCAATTCTTCGATTACTCTCGATTCGCTGCGAGGATTGAATTGCGGTTTCTTCTGTGAACTGGAGGAGGTTGAGCTGCACCTTTAGGTGTCCTTGTCTCGAGCTGCGGTGGAGTGAGACGGCGGCGTGGCGAGCTTCAGGGACTGGCGGCCATGGCGGCTATGCAACGAGATAGAGCGAGAGAGAGCGAGCTGAGTGAGGGAGCAGACAGAGGAGTGAACGGGAAGACCGATTCGATGCTCATCCGCGCAATTACAGCGGTGGACACGGCAGCAGGCAGGCAAGCAGGAGGTGGAGCGGTGAAGAACTGTCGAGAGAGAAGAAGAAAGAAAGGAAGTGAGGCTGAGGGTTCTTTTCTTTTTCTCAGAATTTCCACTCTATCTTGCAAATTCCAAATAAAATAATTCTTGAGCTCCAAATTTGCTCAGAATTTTACTGGCTCCTCTCTAACACGTGTACAGGCAGATGTGCTGGCCATTCCTCCAGAACTTTCAGAAGTTTGAATTTGAGATTTAAACAAGATGTTTAAATTTTAAACTTGTATAATTTATTTAAGGTTCTTCCCAAAAGCAATTAATTCTGAAATTTTAATTATATTTCGATTTCACTTATATCTTTCATCTAATTACCCATATTTCTAATTACCCGTATTTCTATTACAATCCAACTAAATTCCTCTATGCTATATGAATTTCTATATTGGAAGCCATCAGTGCGAAGTTACCGAGTTGCTTATGTGGTTTTGATGGTATTGTTAATGACACTAACAATTATTATTAACCGTTGTTTTAAGTTAGTTTCACCATAGCGAAGCACGGGCATTATGCTAGTAACAATTTAAATGAGGGCATATGCCCCCACCGGTCCGCCTGAGAAACGTGTCCTAGTGTTCATATGGGTTTTTCTAGGACGTATTGAGCACAATTAAGTTTATGGACAGTCCACGTGCTCTTTGAGATCTAACTAGCATTGAATTCTAAAAGATTACATAGTATTTATGTTTAGAAATTCATATATACTGAAACCATGTGAATTATATATTATGAAAGTAGTTTTCTCATGGTGAATCTAAAACACATAAAGAGTATATTTGAAACCATAAAAACTTAGGAATTGATGGTCAAAAGCCAGAGTTATTTGATCAATGCTTAATATAGTATATTTTTGAATAGTGGCGCCGAGAGCAAAACAGGATCGAGAAAAGAAACTCCTGAAACGTAAGGCTGTAGCAAACACACCAAGATCTCTTCAGCAAACATGAGTAGTAGTGTCTAGAACCATCAAAAGCCCTAGTACGAGAAGCAAACGAAGGAACAAAAACACGATCGAGTGGCTTAATTTGGTCCGTGACATGCCCTGAAAACAAGGAAGGCCACGCCTGGCTGGGGCGAATCGGACAGGTATATATATCTGCGGCTAGCTTCGTCGTCGTCGAAGCAAAGGCCTATGACAGGCCACGCGCGCGTTTCATTAAGGATGCACGCACGGTAGCTGTGCTTATTGAGCACCACAAGCAAACACATCAATCATCGCAATGACTATATATGAGCAGCCCTAATTAACGAGCAGCGAGACGAGAACAATTTGTCCAAGTAATAGGTGTTTTTGTTGTGACTGTTTTCCGCGATGTTGCGTCAAGATTTCCCTTAACTGCAGATTGCATTTTCAGCGCGGTCCTGAATGATTTGCGCCGAACGTCGACCTGCCAATCTGAATCCCCGGAGCAGGAGACGCCGCGCGCCGTCGTGTTGCGATCACGTCCACCCATGATTTCCTCTCACGCCTAGAATCCTGTTGAACATCCTCGACAATCATGCGGCACGTATGCTGGTCCGTGGCTGCACGTGTCCCCCCTTCACATGATGGCGCGTTGATTAATATAATTTAATTTAATTAATGTGCACAAAACCATTCGTGCTCGTCAAGCCATCGGTCGTCGTCCACGATCACGCGACCGACGCTCGCTGGCTGGCTGGCTGGCTGGCTGGCTCGATGGTTAGGTGACTAGGTCAGGTTAATTTGAAGATCCCAACGACCAACCCGCTATAAATACCCCGGCCCGCACGAACAATCTCCTGCAACCTAACCAACCAAACCAAACATCTATCGCCGATCGAGAAGCAGCAGCACCAGGGAGAGAGGGAGGAATCTGCGGCGGCGCGGGCGGCTGCTAGCATGGGCTCCCTGGGACCGACGGAGTTTGCTCCACCGCAGCCGGTCAAGGGTGGCGGCAAGCTCGCGGCGTCGTCCCCGGCCGGCCATGACGACCGTGGTCATCAGCAGCAGGAGGTGACGAGCAGCAGCAACGTCAGGTGCGGCGACGTGGGGTTCCGGATGCCGCTGCACTACCCGCGGTACAAGAAGGCGGACTACGAGGCGATGCCGGAGTGGCGCGTCGACTGCCTGCTCCGCGAGTACGGCCTCCCCGTCGCCGGCGGCCTCGACGACAAGCGCCGCTTCGCCATGGGCGCCTTCCTCTGGCCCGACCAGCTGGACTAGAGAGACGGACCATATTGCAACGCGCTCGCGCATGAAGACGTACTGCTTCCTCTCTCCTGATGACCGCTATCTACTAGGCGTGATGTGAGTTTGAACGCCTTCCTCTGAATCAGGCTCCTGTCCTGCATGCAGAGTTGTCCCGAAATTCCACTCCCTCCGCCTAGCTTGTTGGCGCTGCGCACCTCGCCGGCGCCATCGCGGAATCATCAGTGTGTGCCTCGTGTGGCCAGGCTGCCTATGTATGTTAATTACCCATAGCTAGATGCATGTGTGGTACGCCGTACTATGGTGTCTTCGATCGTACAATTGCGAGTTCTGAATTGCTTGTGGCTGTTACCTAGTATATGTCACTTTGTTTGCCTCGCGTGCATTTGCAGAGTTCTTTCCATCCGCTTCCTGCCTGTGCAACTCCTTTTTGCCCTCCTGTTGTCCCATCACTACTGAATAGGATTAGCGTTGCGAGCTGCAGATGACTCGCTTCTTGTGTAACTAACTCCCTTTTGCCCTGTTCTCAACGTTCAGCCATGTCTCTCGGGATTTCAGTTTGCCAGCCAACATTCAGACAGGCTTCATAAGGCAAACCACTTGTGGCAGATATGTCATCTCCTGTCGTTTCTGTCTCCACGAATGCATGAACCAATCATAATGTTTGCATGCTGGACGCCACCAGATGCCTCCACGGCGTGATCCCGGCGAGGAAGACAGCACAAGCACATCATTATGCCGTTCGGCCCGACGTGGCGACCAGGATCAGTGTGGTCACATTCAACAATTCAACCAGATAACAAGCGTAGTTCTTATCAGCAGCTCATGATTGCCAGCACTATTATTACGCAGGCATACTTGGCCATAGCCAACCGAAACAAAAGAACATAAACATCTCATCGTTCATGCCACCACAGTTTTCCTTTAGGAAACCAGTATGCAGATTCAGGAAGCATTGATATTCCTGGAGTAATTCCCAAACCGATTCTGACAAACCCTGGGCTCAAAATCCGTCTGATACCTTGCGAAGAAACGCACAAAAATAATAACAAAACACCCGCGAACTATTTATCTGACAAAGCGGCAGAAAAATAACCCGCTATGTACCATAGGGGTATATATACAGTTAAATGTTTTATAGTTCAGATAGTGTACAGACTGGAAACATGACATTGCATACAGCAGCAGCAGCAGTCGACAGTTCAGACAGTGATCCAAAGTTGGATTACCAGGGATCTGCCACAAGACGGACAACACAACAGACCTTCAACAGAGTACCTAGAATTCACACTTGACTATCTATTAATGTGACCTGTCCCCTTTTATTTATATCGCAAAGGGGGTTTCTATGACAAAGCACACACGACAAGACTCACTATTACAAAGCACAGGCGATCAAATTACAATGCACACGTGATCGCTATAGCGCAGCAGTCCTGAACAATCATGACACACAATCACACCATTGATTTCATACCAGAGGGCATGGGAGGTGAAACGAAGATGCAATACCAAGATGGAGGGCGCCTGGAGAAGCCAGGCATTACAGCCAGCTACGTCGTGAAGAAGTACCTGGCTCCATGTAATTGGCAGACTTCGAGTTGCGAGGTGCAGAGGTACTAGCCTCAGTGTTGTTGGTGGGCTTCTTTCCAAAGCTCATGCCATCAGCAAACATTGACATAATGTTACCACCATGGACGCGACCCTCAGGCGCTGGAACAGGCACACGACGAGCAGCCTCTGTAGTGTGCATGAAAATGCTCTGCCTGCTTGTTTCAGTGCTTGATGGCTGATCTCCATGAGAAAGTGCACTGCTGAGAATACTGAAACCACCAAATGACAGTCCCCCATGAACACTATTGTCATCCACCAGTGGGTTGTGTTGAACACATAGGCCTCTTTTACCTCTTGCGAGGCGGTCACAAGGAGAGCCACCAGATCCAAGCTCAGAACCTGGATGCCCCCATAAGCAACGTTTCCCTCCACCGTGCGCCTTACAGAAATCAGTGCTGCCTTGTGCGCTCTTTAAACAGCCAGCTGATTGGCATCGCTTGCCTCCACCATGACCAACGCAGCGGTCAGTACGGCCTCGTGCACTCTTCTTGCATCCTTCTACCACACACCTCTTCCCACCTCCATGTGCAACACAGTATTGCGTCCCACCATGCACACTCTTCGTGCAACCTTCTGCTGAACAACGCTTTCCACCCCCATGGCCTTTGCAGAATGGGGTACTTCCTTCAGCACCTTTGGTACAATCAGGATGTGTGCATCTTTTGCCACCACCGTGCGCTTTGCAATAATTAGTGCTTCCCTGAGCTCCCTTGTCGCAACCAGCATGCTGACAGCGGCGACCACCTCCGTGAGCAATACACAAGCCTGAACGCCCTTCCGCGCTCTTTGTACAATTTGGCTTTTGACACCTTTTCCCACCACCATGCTTGATGCAGCGACCAGATTTTCCTCGTGCTGCTCGTTTGCATCCTTCATTGCTACAACGCCGGCCACCTCCATGGGATATGCAACGATCAGTACGGCCCTCAGCACTCTTGGTACATCCAAGGTGTTCACAGCGCCTACCCCCTCCATGGGCCTTACAAAAAATGGTCTTGCCCTCAGCTCCTTTGTTGCAACCTTCCTTTTGGCATCGATTACCCCCTCCGTGTGCAATGCACCGCCCTGATGAACCTCTAGCTCCTTTTGAACATCCTGGGTATGAACAATTTTTTGTGGCACTGCTACGCTGCTGTGGATGGACTAACCCGGAAGTACAGGCTGCTGGACTGTTTGGCAGTTGGAGCACTGTTGCTGTTGGAACCCGGTTAGAGTTTTCTGGAAACACTTGGTTCAGAGAAGCTAATTTGTCAGCATGATTAAGGAAAGAAAGCACCATTCCGCCAGAAGGTCGGCGAAGAGATGTAGATCCTTCATCAACTGTTGGCGCTAATGCCATAATGTGTGGCGGCACAAATATGTCCTGATGTGCAGTGGTTCTATTTAGGTCTGCATCCGTGACAACAGATAGGGATGGCGCCAGAGATAACTTAAGATCCAACCCAGGCTTCTTCAAAGTCCTAGAATCACAAGCCTGTTTATTCAGCTTTGAAGTACCTTCATTGCCAAGAGATAACTTGAAATTTATGTCATAATCCATACAGGACACGTCTTCACTTCCCTTAGCAGAAGAAACAGTGCAGCCAGTACCCATGCTCTGCTTGCTGCTATCTGAGCTTGATGAGTCGCCCAGACATAGAGATAACTCAGTCCACTTTCTCTTGTTCCCTCTAGGAGCTAGCACATCAAGTTGGCTAGATCCAGCTGCTGGATGGCTGACAGACGGAACGACAGCACGTCGATTCTGAAAGCCATTTGGATTTGAGAAACTTATTGTGAATGCTGAGTGACCACGTATGGGTTCCATTGCTCCTAGACTTAACTGACCTTTATGAGAAAGTACCAGCTAGCCTCACTTCCGGGTTTAATAATTGTCAACAATTCTACCAAGTTAGAAAATCTAGGGTAGTCAGCAGTCTTCATAATCTTTGCAACCTCCACTGACAAAACCTGAAGTATCCCTACGATCCATTTTCCAGCGTGATATATGAAGAGATGTTATTTAATTACCAACCAATCACAGTGCTGCACCTGTGAATATCCAACCAAGTAGCTGCAAATTTCTGCAAGCAGTGAAAAAAAAAGGTGAGATCAGTGTCTCATGACTTCAAATAATGCATGAAGATAGGGACACATAATACAGCTGAAAAGAAACTGGGTATCATGGTTTTTGGGTGGGTCTCCGTTCTTGTATACATATGACGCCACATTATATACTTAAGAACAGAGGGAGTAATACTGTATCTAAAATGTATCGTTGAATCTTGATAAATGCAATTGGCAAGGAGAAATAGATTTACTGCTTATTCAAAATAAAGGTGGAAGAATTCTAATTCTGTCGAAAATGTGGGAAAGGAGACAAGAATCAGAGTGTGGAATATATTAGATAACTCAATGATATAATAATGGTACACGAACAAGAAATACAGAACAGAAAGCTTTTCCTGAGTGGCCATCAACCTTTATTGAGTTATATTTGCAAGAGCTCTTTTAGTCTGCAATAGGTACAATAGAAGGCTCATCTCACCAATGTGCTAATATGATAGCTACTGTATCCTTTAAATACGTATTTGAAAATTCTCAACTTGCCAGATGAGGCACCAGAAGCAGTATCCGAAGGTAAGTTTAGGATGAGTTTTTCTTTTGTTTGGAAATTATTTTCTTTTGGTTTGTTGCAAAATACTACTGGACCAGGCAACTGATTTGAGCAATGATTCATAGAATCTAGGTGGCGAAGAGTTATGTAATAGATCACCAAAATGAAACGTCTAAATACTAAAGTTCTGCAAATAAAAGTACTCAACAGATGAATTCGAAGCTTCTGAGCCATACCAGAAAGAATCAATGAGCAGCACGCCACATGTACTGGAAGCTGGTAGCTCTAGTGCTTGGTAAGGTTTCTCTGAAAAAATGAAAAGTAAAACAAAGATTAACAACCCTGGAAACAAAAAGGGAATTGTTTAACACATAAACATATCCCTATTAGCGAACGGCTTTGGTGTAGTGGCTAAGATGCTCAAGTAGCACCCTCAGGGACCCAGGTTCGACTCCCCGCAGGAGCGAATTTTTGGGCTTGGGTTAAAAAAACGTCCCTCTTTGGCTGTTCTGCGCTATACGTGTAACCGTTGCATTTGCCTTCAGAGATATACATGCGGTCCATGTGTCCTGGGCACCCTGTGGCGCATCCAGGCAGCTGGCCTTCGGGGCCTTTTCTAGACTGGGCCAGGAAGAGATTCCCTTAAATGAAAGCCATGGCGGCGATCTTTCCCCGACGATCGAGTTTAAAAACATATCCCTATTAGTTATAATTCCAGGCTTTAATCAGGTTCAGGTCAAGCGGCAAGATGATGGAACAGTCCAACTATGAAAATAAACACACTATTAGATTGTTAAGAAAATATTCATAGCTCGAAGAAAATAGTAGTGAACGTCTAAAGATTAAAGCAACGAAATTTTATTTCCCAACGCATACAGAATTTTATGTTTGGGAAATTACATTGTGAAAACCACAGTTTGTAGGTTCATATTGCATGTCCTAATCACTGCAAAAAGGAAGAACAAGCATATATCTGCAAAGGGCCGACAGGATTGAATTATTGTTCTGATAGGGACCATACTAACACAGGACAATAATATTCAACATTCTTCTTTTTTGAACAAATATTCTAAATTCTTCTCGAACCAACAGATGGAATTTTATCCCTTTGATACACAATCAAGAGGAGTTTTACATCAACTAATTAAATGAATATTCTAATAACTTATTATTATAAGAGAGATCAGAATATTCACTGGAAAACAATAGTCAAAGGAATCAGCTGTTTCCACCATAGAAACTTGTAAGAAAAACAACACTTTCAAGGCAAAAAGAAATGAAAGCACAACGAGAGTCCTGTATGAAGTATTAATTATGCTCCCGGTGCTTTGGTGAGCCTGTGGAAAATGTAACCAGATCTAGACATATGAGTGTTACATCTAAAGGACCTAACTAAAAGGTAACTTTCCAAGTCATTGAGATTGTATTTCTGAAGAACAATACTGTATGAGAACTAAGAGAACAGAATAATTAAAAACTGGATGATAATTAAGAGAACAGAGTCCACTCCAAGCAATGAATGAATATAAATCTACCATAACAAATCAAATGCTACTCTACCTTCTCCATGCAAAAACAAATCTATGAGAAAAAGAGAGAAGCATCCACAACTCAATTCAGGTTCCTCTGCTCTGACCCAGGCCCAAGCACCCCCAAAGATCGGACTTTTCGACACACTAAGCCATGACAAGCCTCCATGTCTAAGAGCAGCATAACAACATCGAATTCTACTCGCTCAACGCTTCTTCTCCACCCACGAAAGCCCAATTTTCTTGCGTGCGTCTGCAGAAGAACACGGGCTGAGCTAATCAAACGAATCTCGAAGGTTCTCCTCCCACGGCTAACGAATTCAGTAACCGCATGCATCAGAGAGACAAGATAAAATAAATTATCCTATGGTAGCTTACTACTGCACAAGAACAACGAGAGCACGCATCATGCCATACCAACCTTCCAACGCTCCGGAGCGCTACGCCGGAGCCGGGAAGGATCAAATTGCAGCTCCCCACGGCCTTATATACACAATTCCCACACCGCGACAAGGAGAGCCGAGCGGAAGGGAAGAAAAAACAGAGGAAAGCAATCGCGCGGAAGGCAACGAGAAATCTCCGCGCAAACTTCGCTCCGGAAAAATAAATCGCTCGCCAGGAAAACGACGCCGGCCGGGAGGCGGCGCGCCACGAGGGGAGGGGATACCTATGCGGCGGAGGCGGCGGGGTTCGCGTCGTCGTCGTCCGCGCCTCGGTGACCCAGACGGAGAGGGAAAGCGAGAGGCGGTGGTGGTGCGATGCGATCAGGCTGGATGCGATGCAGGGGACGAGGAGAAATGGAGCAGAGCGGCAGAAGGAACGAGAGACAAAGGCCTCTGGCTGGGCGTAATTAGCGAATTCGATGGGGGCTTTGAGCGGAATCAGTTCGTCCTAGGGGCGCGTGGCTTGATGCCAAGTTTGTTCAAAAGAACCTTAAGAAAATTTATAATTCCATTTCGCTATTTACACAACTTTTACTTTAAATCATTTTGGACATGGATGGAATGAGAGACCGGATATGCTTTTGGGCAATAGATCAACAAGATTCTAAGGAATGTCAAAAAGGACAACTTGATAGTACTTCTTGTAGATGTTGTAAATACCGACAACACTTCTGCCACATATTTTTGTAGAGATTCTTATTCACTAAAGATATGAATGGGGATGTTGGCTTATTGCTTATAATAAGAACTTACCGTCAAGATAGAGGATAAAGCAAAATAAAGTATATTTTAATACTTTCATCTGATCAAGCTTTATATCAGACAAAAGCTATAGTGCTTCTCAAGGATACAAAGTATATGTAGTTATGCAGCAATGTGAATTATTTGGATATCTGATATGAAAATTTACTGTACATTTCACATGAGTATATGGATCAGGAATTGCGGGAGCTGTTTGGCAGAAAAATAAAATCGCTCCAATTTCAAAGCAACCTTAATGGAAATCACGAGTTAATATAGAACTGTTGATGATCGGTAAATTTGACAACTGATAAGGGCCTCATCCGAAAGATGGCGTATAAAACAAGCGAAGCCGCCCGGAAGAATCTGCGCTGCTTGCGCGCTGCGCACCCAGCCTCCGGCGGCGCGCCTCACATCCTTCTGCCTCTCCCCGCACCCTCCCACCGACATGTGGGTCCACGTGCACCGACCCGACTCGTCAGTCTCTCCCCACGCGAGCGGCGTGCGCGGGGACAGCACGCGGCCCGTCACGAGTGACGCGAACCGCACCCGCGCGCCCTGGGAGGGGCGGGCCCACCGAGCCGCGCGAGGGATGGTCGCGGCAGCGCGGGTCGCTTTCTCGGTGGCCTTTGATTTTTTCCCGCTGACGTGGCCCCCTTAGATCCCTTGTTTCGTGGCCTCCTACGGCCCACCCAGGCCCGGCGTCGCATCGCATCACGAACTCCCCCACCACTTGCATCCAGTAGGAGTGCTTGAACTTGTGCTATTTGTAAATTTTAAATCTGATTAAGGGGCGTCACGATTTGTTTTGTACCTAGGAGAAAATGAAAAACAACTCGCATCCAATCGAACGGTGCGGTGTTGGTACAACACTGCATCGACACTACCGATGTTGAGTAACTAATCGTCCAAGAACCCGAGCTTATTTATTCCGAAAGAAGCAAAGCTTCCCTTGATCTCAAACCAGCATAAAAATTTGAAGAAATCCTCTGTCGGAGTGACGAGATCAAGGCCTGGCCTTGCCCATCATTATTATTTGGTCAACGGCGTCCGATTTCCTTTGCTTGTTCTAAGCGAGATTCCAGAATCACTAGCCGATGTCGTGATCACAGCAATCGCAACATAATATAAGAGCAACTTTAAAAGGTTAGGAAAAAATACTCTAAATTCTTTGATTTTAATTAGTTTCCAAAATAAAACACATCTAAAAAAGTTCGGAGTAAACCAACATAGAAGAAAGAATAGAAAGTGAATATCTTGGCTAAAATATAGCTAGCTAGAAAACAAGAATGAAGGGTAGCTATTTTGGAGAGGGATTTGGAGAAACTGTTGGAGTCTTGGAGAGCTATTTTCAATATTACTAGCCATATTTAGAGAAAAAACATGTTTTGCCTAGCATGTTGTAGTTGCTACATCATAACGGGATATGTTGTCATAGTCTCTATACGATATGTAATGCTCTATGAAAAAAACGTATTAACGGGTATGTTGTCATAGTCCCCACAAGACACAAAAGAAAATATGTTGTTCTAGTAAGATTCGTCCATTCTCGGCAAAAAAAAAAAGCCGGTATGCATTTTCCATTAGTTTCATCGAAGTATATCATCATGCGTCGCGTCACCGCACCCCACAAAAGTTTCCAAGATGACAAGGCGACGATGCGCATGTTATGTTGTTTATTAGCAACGTGGACGACCGGCTTTGGCCCAAGGTTTCACCTCCAATCAAGCTTAATCTAGTTTATTAGCTGTGCGGATCCGTCGATTGTTAGGTTTAGATCCATGTCACCTTGCATTAGCGAGCAAAATTAACATTTGTTTAGCGTTATGAGGTGCGGTAGCTTGAGGACCTTTTTTTTATGATGACGCGGGGTCGTCGGAGCGCAAAATAAGGTTGTTTTTCGTTGGAGCAAGTCGGTGGGAAGTGATGGGCGCTCTGCATTTCGGTGCGGTAGGTTGGTTCATTGCACCTGGACGTTACTATCATCGAGCGGCCAGGTTCAGTTACATGGAGTACATAGTGGCTTCGGATTCAATTGTACCATCGTTCCGTTTCTGCTGGAAAAAATGTTCGTTTGGAAAACAAAATCCGGAGAGACGAATCCATCTGCCATAGCCATAGAGGCTCCTCCGTGTACAATTAATTTATCAATGACCAAAATAATTACAGTGCCAAAAGTAGAAGAGATGGCGCCAGCATAATTGCATACGCAAGATATCAATCGCACAAGACGTATTCGTCAACAAATTTTATACCATGGGCTCCTGAACACGCTACGCGTATCGGCGACAAGTCGACAACTCTATGATATGCATCCACATCAAAAGTAACGCAAGCTCGTCAGGACTCAAAAAGGTGACAAGATAAAAAAGAAGGGAGAGATTAGTGGGCGATCTTGTGCAGTGGAATATGCACTCGTGATCCCCAACCCGTGTGTCGTGTTCCTCACCGACGTGGAATCTAGTCACGGCGTAGGGGCCACACCACGGCGAGTGAACGAAGGGTTGCATGGGAGCACGTGGGCAAAATATCACTGGGGGCAGGCGCAACTTTTCCATGGGGTGGGTTATTACATACGAATGAACGATCGCGAGACCTGATGACGACGGCGACCACGAAACTGAGGAAACTGCAACGACAAGGCAGCAGAAATTACAGCGGTAAGGGCGATCACAACGTTTGCTTTTGTTTTGCCTTTTCGACTACCCTTTTTTCCTATGAGTCAGCTTCCTAGACTACCTACCTGAGCTGTGTAATTTCAACAGTCTTTCACAATTGCTGGCCGATTCTATGGTTCATCATACTTTTTCAACAGTCTATGGTTCATCATACTTGACAGGTTCAGAACACAAGAATTTCACATGCTTCAGTTCAACACCAGATTTGCCATCGCCTCTTTCTATGAGATGTGAGTCCTGGCCCCGGGACCCTCGTGGTATTGACATTGGCGATAGCAGATACAGGTTCGGGAAATTTAACAGCGGTAAGTAAGGAGTTCACATCAGATAGACCATGGAGGACGAACCAGCCAGAAAATTATCCTAGCAAAAATACTGGCACTGGGATAGTATTGGGGAACCTGGTACAAGGACTCCGTCCTACAGTTCAACCCTCACTTAATAAACAAGCACAACATGGTTTACTCTAGCTGATAGGCTCAGTTCAAATATTTTGTGGTGTCATCCAAGACCAAAAGTTGACGATGAAGTAGTTCACCTCGATTTGGTCTCTGCTTAATGCATTCATAAGAACCAACTTGTCTAAAGTTGATGGGTGGATTATCGTATAGAAACTGAAATATAGAAGCAACCACTGGATGTGGATACCTGCATAGTCTATTGGAAATAGAACCATTGTTCCATCAAGACATCCTGTTCCTGTTTCAAGCATCATTTGCTAATGAAAGTTCAGGTTAAATATTTAGGTGTTTCAAGTGAATACAGTGAAACCAAACTCGGATTTCGGAAGTCTGCGCACAATTTTCTTTCCAGTGCACCTATGTGCTAATTCTTTCAAAATTCACATATGCAAGCCACTGTTTCTGTGATTCCACAATAGATGCGACTACATGATCTTGATCGTAGTTAATAGTTCTTCCTTCATGAATGCAACTTGCATGGTGGCTTGGTGTGGTCAAATTCAACACTTGACCCTTTAACATTGATACATTTGAATTTCATAAGATAGAGTTAATAAACAGTCAGAACTTGCATCAAGGTTTGAATATCTTCAATTTCATACAGGACAAGCTCACTATTTCACCATCAATTATTACTATGCTACTCTTTTGTTGAGGATTTCCACTGACAACATTGCTGCGAAAACTGTAACAGCCGGTTTCAGTTCTAATGTCATAACTGGCTACCAAATCTATGATAGTAAACACACAAAGCTATTCATTCAGGATCACATTTAAGAATTATATGCAACTTGTGTATCAACAATCAGGCAAGTCACCCAGTTAAAATGTCCATCTTGCAGTAAAAAAATGCTCTTCTTTAGAAGTGATCAGGTAATACAACTGGCTAGCATACAAATTTTCAAAATGAACAACAAAACTGGTGGAATAAACATAGGATTGGGAACCACTGGCTGACTGGACGCATTTGGAACACAGAAACAAAGTGAACTTTGTTGAAACATATTCCTTGAAGATACAAAAGGCAAACTTGCATGCTACTGTACTACCAGCCGTTTGTAACTACATAACTTACAATTTAACTTAAGCGGCAACAGGATCAAGTATTGGGTCAGCAGGGTAGTCCTCATATCCACTTATGCCTGTGATTTTTAGCCTTGTGTTTGGCTACAAAATAAAAGCGAAATTGCAAAAAATCAAAACAATAATACAGTTTGCATGAGTATCAAATATTTATTATTATGCTTTCACGATTTCAACTTCATGAGGAATTGAGGATCTTAGTGGACACATACCTGTCTGTGACCAAGTTTCCTCTGGTACTTCTTCTTCTTCTTGTACTTGAAGACAATAACTTTGTCGTCCCGTCCCTGTGCAGCGAATAGTTAGATAAACCAGTATCAACCGATCATTTAACCATTGTTGGTCCAACAACATGCAGAGGACATACCTGTTCTTCCACCACTGCGTGAACAGCAGCATTGGTCACTACTGGCATGCCAATGTAAGCTTTGTCTCTAGTTGACACTAGTAGAACCTTGTTCAATATGATCTGCAAATAAGACACCATCTGAGAGTGATACTTCTGACTAAATAAAAAGCAATGCTGAGGAAGGCACTGAACTGGAGGGCATATTTATTAATCTGTATGAAGGATCATAATGTATTGGCATACAAGTGCATCTCATCACCAAATATAAAAGATTATCATTACAGAATATGATATTACATAAAGAATGTACTATTTGCAATACTTATCAGCCATTGTTTGTTCTTGCACATAGATGGAAATGATGCCATTGCAGTAGACTTCAATTAATTCCTTGTCACCCCCCAACTGTTACCCATTACCCTTTCTGCTCACCATCCTTAACATAGCATGCCTTCTTTGTATATGGAAGAGGTATAAATTAACAAATGATACAATATGTCAACAGTTAGGTCTTAAGAGTACCATTTTCTTACATAAGCTCGAAATAAAATGAGGAACCAAATTTTAAAATTATCCTCCTTTAATCTATTCCCCTTTTATATTCACATTGTTGTCACCACTCACCATATCATAGTTCTTGCAAGTTGGATGCATTGACTCAGGTTTAGAAAAGAACAAGGTAACATCTGAGGAATTCTTAAATGCATTCAGAGCATATGATTGTATTCCTGGGATCTATGAGCGGGCGCAGATTATAAACACGAGGACTATATATGAAATGAGCTTAAGCTCCCAACATATCAGTATATGCAGCAAGAAGAATTCCTATTTGCCATAGCAGCACGTCATAATTCAGTAAGCTAAAAACATATTGTTCTGTAAATGACTCATATCCAAAAGCTACATGAAGGAAACCATGTGATGTTTCATAAAATACATCATCATACAAATGCCGGAATTGTGTCCTTTACGGTAATATGCAAAAAAGGAAGTAGGAACCATCACCAAACCTCATCATTGACGTTGGCGCCTTTCAATCTCTGAGTGTATATATATCGGCCTGGCATCACAATGTACTGCCGTGAACCAATCTGCAAATTAGGAAAATAGTCGATGTAAATCCCTCAATAGTCGATGTGAAACACACAAAGCATGGCGTGCTACCAGGTAAACAGTCATTGTAAGACTGCTACTAAACTCTTTGGAATTCTAAAATTTTCACGCTCATCATGCTGAAGCTACGGCCCGCACGAATTTCTCAGTAGTGAATGTATATTCCTCCCTGTTGGTAATCGCACCACAAACCCAGCTAACATAAGCCTAAAAGCTTGCTTTACCACAAGACAAGTTGGTCTGCGCCAGTGCGCCTACTTCCCCGAGCGCAATTTCCTCAATTACAGCCAATGCCGCATAAATGGGAGTGAAATTATCGAAATTTGAGACCAACATTGCAACATTGGGCGCGAGCGGAGTAAAGCCAAAGCCAATAAACTCACCATGACAACGGCGAAGATGTCGGCGTCCTTCCCCGCGCCCGCTGCAGCGAGCTGCGCCTCGACCGGCTCCGGTACAGCGGATTCCTCCTCCGCGCCCTCGGCAGCTTCCCCCTCGGGCTCCACGAACTCGACCTCCACGGGCTCGGGCGCCTCCTCGGCGGCGGCGAGGAGGCGCCATCGGCGGGGCACGGGGGCGGCGGCGGCGAAGGAGGCGAAGGAGCGGCGCGCGGAGGGGAGGGATGGGAGGGTTATGGTTTTGGAGGGGAGGAGGCGAAGGGGCAGCGTGGCGGTGGCCATGGCCGCGGCGGGCGGGGAGCGACGGGTGAGAGTGAGCAGGGGGTTTTGGGACGAAGGTGAGGGAGGATAATATTGTGGATAGGAAGGGATCGCAGACCGTTCAGGTAGAGCCAACGGTTCAGATCAGCCACGGTGGTCAAGGAGGCAAATTTCGGATTCTGCCATTTTTCCTTCAGGTTTGGCATGGTATGGGATTAGGCATGTCTCTGAAGGAAGGGTTGAGAGTGCTATGAGCCGGCACACCATTCCATCAAGTCCCCTATACCTTTCCAAATCCAACACGTTACTAGTGGCCGCGTGACAGCCGCCAGTGGCCCGGCTTCCACTGAAACCGCCGCCCTCCAGTTGTGTGTGAGTTTTGCTCCAAAAAAAAAAAAAGTTGTCTTCTACTCCACGAGCGGCGGCCGGCGGCCACCGTTTCCATGTTCAAGCCGCGCGCCGTTGGGTTCGGCACTATCTCTGTGCCACCCATGGAGATGCGCCATGGGCTGGGCCCAGATCTTCTGGACGACTGCACAGGCGCTGTGCTCGCCTTCGTCTACGCCTCGCTCCCCACGCCGCCCGTCTCCGCCGCCGCCTCCTTCTCCTGCGCCACCGCCCCCGCGGGACACGGAGGCATCGACCGCATCAGCGCCCTCCCCGACGAGGTCCTCCTCCGCGTCGTCACGCGCCTCCCCGCCAAGGACGGGGCCCGCACCGCCGCGCTCTCCAAGCGCTGGGCCCGCCTGTGGCAGTCCGCCCCGCTCGTGCTCGTCGACGCCCACCTCCTCCCCGCCGGGGGACGCTGCCCCTCGCGCCGCGGCGCCGCCTCGAGAGCCGTCAGGGACGCAGTCTCCGCCGCCCTCCGCGCGCACCCAGGGCCGTTCCCCTTCGTCAGCCTCACCTGCGGCTTCATGGAGGCCGTCGACGCGGACCGCGCCGTGCTCGCGCGCTGGTTCCTGCAGCTCGCCACCAAGGGCGTCGGAGAGCTCGTCCTCGTCAATCGGCCGTTCCCCATCCCAGGCCTGCGCCTCCCTGCCGCGCTGTTCAGCTGCCCCTCCCTCCGCGGTCTGTTCATCGCCGCGTGGGAGTTCCCTGACACCGCCTTGCTCCCGCGCGGCGCCTCTTTCCCCAACTTGCTGGAGCTCATCCTTGGCTGCGTCACCATGAAGGATCGAGACCTCGATTTCGTGCTCGCCGTGAGCCCCGTGCTGGAGATCCTCGCCGTTGTTGGAAGCCCGGGCCGACTGACTGCCCGTCTTGCCAGCCACAGCCTGCGGTGCGCACAGTTCGGCATGACAGAGCTGGCAGAAGTGTCCGTAGTGGACGCCCCTTGCCTCGAGCGGCTCATCATTTGGAATCCTCCGAGCCTCCATTGCCGCAGGAGGAAAACGGGAATGAGGATCAAGATTGGCCATGCCCCTCAGCTGAGTACACTGGGATATCTGGAGCCGGGGGAGCATGTTCTGGAGATTGGCAACACCATCATCAAGGTCTTAGTTTCCGTTCCCTTCATTCTTTCGATAAGTAATACGTGCAACACTGATTCTTGTCTGAAGGATATTTTCAAATTATTACTCCCTCCGTCCCAAAATAGTTGTCACTAGACATCATGTTTGACTCTTCGTCTTATTCAAAAAAATTATTTAAATATAAAAACAAATATGTCATAATTAAAATATATTCAATGATAAAACAAATTGTAAAAAAATAAATAAAATTTGCGTAAAAAATTTGAATAAGACGAGCAGTCAAAAAAGTCAACAGCGACATCTATTTTGGGACAGAGAGAGTAGTCTGATAAATGCGATTCTTTTGGTGCACTGCAGGCTGGAACGAAGGCTAGCCCAAACAATGTTGTCCCGAGCGTGCGGATGTTGGCGGTGCATCTGCACTTCGGAGTCTCCAGTGAAGTCAAGATGTTGCCAAGCTTCCTCAGATGCTTTCCCAACGTTGAGACCCTGTGTGTTGAGGTAAAGTTAGCTCCCTCTCCCTTCATGTCATTTCATCATCAGTAGTGGGCTGCATTAGATTCCTGCTGCATGATCCATGACTATATATATGACTGAACCAAGCATTAAACTTAATTTGCAGTCTGCCCCAACTTGTGAACCCACTGCCAACCTCAGCCGCCAATTCTGGCAGGAGGCCGGTCCAATTGAGTGCGTCCAATCGCACCTCAAGATACTGTCTTTCCGTGAATTCAGTGGGGAGCAAAGAGAGATGGATTTCCTCATGTTCATTGCTGAGAACACCCCGGTGTTGCAGAGGATGAACCTTGTTTTGAAATGTGATGGAGCATGTGCTACCCGGGAAGAAATGGGTGCAAAATTAAAGATTCTGGAATCTGCAAAATGGGCCTGTGGAGGCCACAAAATGTGGATTTTGGCGCGTGGAGTTTATGGAGGATTTAGCCTTGGGAGCCTCAAACCAGGATGTGATACATATAACGACCCTTTTATGTGCCTTTGAGCTCAAACTGCCTACATGTTTAAACAGCGTAGCTTTCTCTGTAAGTGGTTAGTGTTTCGATACTTCTATTGCAGTACCTATGTTGATGGTGTCTTTCGTTGTGTCTCCTTATTGATTATGCAAGTACACCAATGTTTTTATTTTGATGACGCTGGCTAGAGCAGATTTGCACTAACCAAAGTCATCAAGTTAAAAACAGAGTGCCTCGTGAGTAAATCTTCATCACAGTCAAGTGACATATACATTGATGGAATCTCTTATTGGATCCTTCTGGCAAGCATGTAATATGCAATGTGTTTTGCATAAGGGGACAGAAACAGGTGGGAACAATTCTAGCCGTCGGATCCAATAAGAGCGACTGTATTTTCAGCTGAATATTAGCCGTTCCCATAAAAGTTCGGAGGAAATGAATATAAACCAGCCATGTTGAGCTCTATCCTCTCTACTTTCCCGTATTAGTAGGCAATTGGCTCTCTCTTTCTTTGTTTTTTTCTTTCTTCCTTTTGTTTTCTTTTTTAAAAAAAAGAACGAATATGCTTTTTTATTGAGCAAAAAAAAAAAAAGAACGAATAGGCGACGACGCTAGGAGTTGCGCGAGCTGGGCAGGCGACGTGCTGGGTTGGGATGGGCGCCGTGCACGCGCGGGAGAGGAGAAAGAAAGGGGCTGTCTGGAGGCCACCCGGGCATTTCCCGGGTGCCCTCCACCCGGATTTTCAGCCGTTGGATCAGGAGATCAAGGCTGCCCTCTTTCTTCACCTCCAGCCGGCTTCCTCCCAAACCTCGCCCTCCCCGCCGCCCCTCGCGCGCCGCCCCTGCCTCGGCGGGCTAGGGCTTCGCCGAGCTCCGGCGCGCGCCACGCGCGCCCGGAGCTCCAGCGAGGCCCTAGCCCGCCGAGGCACCGCCCTCTACCACCTCCCGCCGCCGCCTCCCGCCTCCGCCGTCGTCGACCTCGCCCCCGCCCGACCCCTGGCCCGACCGCCGTCTCCCGCCTCCGCCTCCGCCGTCTCGCCCGCCACCACCGCCAGGCCGGCCTGCCTCCCCGGCCCCCTCCTCTTCTATGTCCGGTGGACACCATTGGCCCCCAAACCCGGAACCCTAACCCCAACCCCCAACACTAACCTCGTCGGAGGAGTCGCCGGAGTTGAGGAAGAACCATGGAAGCCTCGCCGGAGTTGGAGAAGGAAGAGTTGAGGAAGAATCACGGTGACACAAAATTCGGGTGGTGAAGGGCTATGGAATGCCCGAGTGGATTATAGCAATCCCCGAAAGAAATGGGCCCTGGGTTGTGGAAAGAAAAGCAAAGAGAGGAAAAGGAAATGGGCCCTGATAGAGATGCCCTCTCTGCTCCGGAAGGGCCCGGCCCGGGAACAATCTTGCAAGCTATAGCATACACGCTTCCGTCGTCGTCCACCTGAGTCTGTGAGTGTGACCTACCGACTCCACGCGCGGCGACCGGCGGCGGCCACCGTCGCCATGTTCTGGCAACAATCCCTCGGCTTCAGCACAGTTCATACGCTGCTAGCGGAGTTGTGCCATGGGCTGGACCCGGGGATTCTGGACAACCACGCAGATACGGTGCTCGCGCTCCTCTACGCCTCGCTCCCAGCGCCGCCAGTCTCCGCCGCCGCCTTCCTCTCCTGCTCCGCCGCCCCCGCGAACCGAGACGGACCCGACCGCATCAGCGCCCTACCCGACGAGGTCCTCCTCCGCGTCGTGTCCCGCCTCCCCGCCAAGGACGGGGCCCGCACCGCCGCACTCTCCTCGCGGTGGGCCCGCCTCTGGCGCTCCGCCCCGCTCGTGCTCGTCGACGCCCACCTCCTGCCCGCACGCCGCGGCGCCGCCTCGGGAGCCGTCCGGGACTCCGTCTCCGCCGCCCTCCGCGCGCACCCGGGCCCCTTCCCGTTCGTCAGCCTCACCAGCGGCTTCATGGAGGCCGTCGACGCGGACCGCGCCGCGCTCGCGCGCTGGTTCCTGCACCTCGCCACCAAGGGCGTCGACGAGCTCGTCCTCGTCAACCGCCCTTTCCCCATCTCAGGCCTGCGCCTCCCCGCCGCGCTCTTCAGCTGCCCCTCCCTCCGCCGTCTGTACATCGGCGCGTGGGAGTTCCCGGACACCGCCCTGCTCCCGCGCGGCGTCTCGTTCCCAAACCTGCTGGAGCTCGTCCTCGGCTGCGTCGTCATGAAGGAACGCGACCTCGATTTCGTGCTCGCCGTGAGCCCGGTGCTGGAGGTTCTTGCCGTCTTCGGAAGCTTTGACCGACTGACGGCACGTCTCGCCAGCCACAGCCTGCGCTGCGCGCAGTTCTGCATGTCAGACATAAGGGAAGTGGCCGTGGTGGACGCCCCGTCCCTGGAGCGGCTCATCATCTGGAATCTTCCGAGCAACCGTTGCCGCGGAAGGAAAATGGAAACCAGGATCAAGATTGGCCATGCTGCTCCCCGGCTGAGTACGCTGGGATACCTGGATCCAGGAGCACACGTTCTGGAGATCGGTAACACTGTCATCAAGGTATTGGTTTTCATTTCTCAATTTCGATACCTGATATGTGGAATCCACCAGCCTAATACTAATGGCCTTGTGATTCTTTTGGAGCATTGCAGGCCGGAACGAAGGTTAGCCCAAGCACCACTGTCCCGAGCGTGCGGATGCTGGCACTGCACCTGCACTTTGGAGTCTCCAATGAAGTCAAGATGCTTCCAAGCTTCCTCAGATGCTTTCCCGGTATAAACACCCTGTCTGTCCAGGTAATTCCAGTTCCTCCTCTCTCATTATTCGGCATTTCATCATCAGTACTGGGCAGCATTAGAATGCTGCTGCTGCATGATCCAGGACTATATATACATGGATGGCTGAACCATGCGCTAAACATAATTTGCAGTCTGTGGAAACCTGTGAACCCACTGCCAACCTCAACCTCAAGTTCTGGCAGGAAACTGCTCCCATTGAGTGCATCCAGTCTCGCCTCAAAATACTGTTTTTCCGTGGCTTCCATGCGGAGCAAAGGGAGCTTGATTTCCTCATGTTCGTCGCTGAGAACGCCCGAGCGCTGCAAAGGATGTACCTTGTTTTGATAACTGGAGAAACTTACGCTGCGAGGGTAGAGATGCACACAAAAGTAAAGGTTCTACATTCCGCAAAGTGGGCCAATGGAGGCTGCAAAGTATATGTTTCGGAGAGGTGATTTTATGATTTTGGTGCCATTCGGAGCCTCAAAGCAGGATCTGATTTCTCAAGTAATCACCCATTTCTCTGCCTTTGAACTCAGATACTGCCTGCATTTCAGTTAGACACCTTAGCTTTCTCTGTAAGTGGAAAGTGGTCAATGTTCCGTATTTCTGTTGCGGTGACTACATTGAAGTCACTGATTTTTAGTCTTTTGTTGTCACTTCATACTGATTATGCATGTATCTAGTAGCACTAAATCTTCAGAGCTGTCCATCTATGATATACGTGCATTTTGATGTCGTCTCATGCGACTATGCGTGTCCATTTTGTTCCCATAGGGCAAGGAAAAATTGGGCTGATTAAACCTGAAGAATATTAACCATGTGTTTTCTTTGCAACTTGCAACAATTAGAGCCCTTTAATGTGTTGTCCAATCAAGCAGTATGGTATTTAAACACATGTGCCGTTGTGATCAAGTTATGTGCAACAGTTTTGCCGACACTTGTTTCAGGTCTCTGGTTGGTAGAGCACCTTTTTTATTTTTTTATTTTTTTTATTTTTTTAGATGTGGTAGAGCACATTAGGATGGAAGCCACTACAAAATGCCCACACACATCTTGTAGGGAACGGGGCAAAGGTCATTCCAGCAAGTTTGTTCCTTAGCAGCGAGGTTATGCCCAGCCTTGCCCTGTCTATGGTCTGCTTTGTTTGTTCAATTCAATGCACTGTTGAGTCCATACGTTGACGGAATTAATCAGCAAGCATGGCAGCCCTGCGGTCTGCGGATCAATCAGGAACCATTTCAGATTGTTACCTTTCCAGATTCCTATGTTTGCATCAGGGTTCACAAAACCAATGGAAACCGAACAGGTTTTCACGAAAACCAGACTTACCGGTCTAGTCTACTCGGTTCACCGGTTTTTGAGTTTGAATTTAAAATAAATTTGAAATTTGACGAATTTTGATCGGTTATCGGACTTACCAGTCCGGTCCGGTTCCCTCGGTAAGAAAAAACCTGATTTGCATACGAGAGCTCCGATTTGCCGATTGAATTGTTTCCATCATTTCATTCATGCGGACAAATCGAATTGTATAATTATTTAACAACCTAGATATTAAGAACGATACATCTAGTATGCTAGTAGATCTATATGTACTGGCTCAACAGAATGCACTCGCCATCAACAATATGTCAGGACAATTAATTAAGCCACCCAACATTTATCTTCAGGATAATTAAGCTACCCAACATCTTTAGGATAATTAAGGTACCCAACAATTTTCCTTATTATATTTTGTTTTTCGTGACTAAAATGGGCAGGAGCCGTTTACCGCAAGCGCGGGAACAATCGAGGAGGCCGGAACCGTCCAGAAGAGAGGCGACCGCGCGCGAGTCTCCCTCCCGCGGCCGAGTCATCCCCTCCCCGCCGCGTCGCGAACGCTCCCGAACCTCGGCGCCCTCCCCACACATAAATACCCTCGTGGCCGTAGAGCTCATCCGTGAGAGAGACAGAGAAACAGAGCAAGAGAACCAAACGCGCTCGCGAGAAGGAAGAGAGAGGAGAGGAGGACGACGGCCTGGGACAAGCGGACCGCATCGCCCGCCGGTAGATCACGTCACTCGGCCCCGTGGAAAAATCTTGGTGGTGGCTCGTCTGATCCGCACTCTGCTGCTTTTCTCCGCCCCGCACTGTGAGTTGCCTCCCATCTCGATTCTCGTTTCTGTATTTACGGTTCAGTACAGTTTCGGGGTCTGGTTGTTCAATTCTGCTCGTGGGGGATTTCCTCCGCGATGGGCACAATCAGCCAATCACCTTCTACCGGTGAAATTGTGTAGTGCAGGGATTCAGAGTTGGTTTGTACTTCCTCCGTTTTTTTTTACTTGTCACTAGATCTTACTGTAGCGATTTTGACCGTTCGTTTTTTTCTGCAACATTTGTGCATTCACCTCAATCTTTCATATCATTAGATTTATCATAAAACATATTTTATTAGCATTATATGTTTCTACACATCCCTGTAACTTTTAAAAAGCAGTGACAAGTAAAAAAAAACAGAGGAAGTAATGCTGAAATTTTAGCTCGTCGTCAGCTGGAATTTGCCGATATTTGCAGGACCTCGATTGAGTTCTTTTCTTCATATGCCATGCTATAGAAAATTCCCCCTTTTTTGGTCAGCGTATATGGTACTTGATGATAAAGATCCTCGTTTTTTAGCCAGGCATCAGAAATGATTAAAAGGAATTTTATGTAGTGCAGTTCAGTCTATTTCATTGTGGATTTTTGAAGTACTCCTTCTCAGTAGTTGAAGTAATCCTTCACGCACGCGTTTTTAAAAAAAAATTTAAAAAAAATCCTTCACGCGCGTGTGTTATCTTTCAAGAGTCAGATATAGTTTTACAGGAAGACTCTAGACGACCGTTGCACATTACTAATTTTTATGTTCGTTTACATCCAAGCTAGGCAATGATACCACTCTGTTTTCTGTATTACTAGTTGCACTTATTATGGAGTAAATTAATTTATCATGCTTACAAAAAATGGGCACACAGTTATCTACAGTGAGTAGAACTGCTCAGGACATGCAGTGATGTGCCAAAAACCATTTCAGTTAACAAATTGGGACTGCCAGTGTGAATCCATTGCTCTGTGGTCGGAATATCTCGACGCCCATTTCACACAGTTATCTACAGTGAGTGACTGAATTGCATGTTTGTAACACATTTGCTGTAGCCAGAAAACATTGGTTTTAATCTATTCCTGTTAGTTATTTGCCCTATTGGTCTCAGGATATACCCCTTGTTTACACAATCCGAAATGCTTGCTGTCACTTGGCTAAAGTACAGCTGACACTACGTAAAAGATGCCAAGTGATCATTGGTTCTTATTTTCCTAATCAATAACACTTTCTTTGAAAATTGAAACCACGTATGTTGCATATTTATTTTTTTTTTGGTTCTGTTTCCACTATTACTATTTGTATTCAACTCAAATGTATTTCATATGCATTGTTGCAGGTATCACAGCCTCAGTGCCTGTTCAGCAGGTCTAGGCAAATTATCCTATTAGTTCTATAGTGCAGTAAATAATGTATCCAACGAGCCAGTATATGGATCCATACTACTCTCACTACAGAAATCATACACCCTACTCATACTTTCCTCCTCGGGGATGGGAAGCTAGTCACCCCGGGGCAATGGATTCATCTTATCGTCCACCAAGCTATGGACCTTGGCCATATAATGCTGGTATGCATCACCCACATCCTCCTGAGTTCCACTGCTGCTGTAACCACTCGTATCCTCCTGGGTATTATGGTTTCAAACCCCCATTCCCTCAAGAACTTCCACCTCATCATCTATATTACCATGGACCATTTCCACAGCATCCAAATGAATTCCCTCCTTACTTTGCCCGCCCGCATTCTAATCCTGCTGAACAAGCACCATATGATTACAAAAAGTCCAAGAGCCATTGCTGTGGATGTCCAAATCATGTTTGTCATGGTGGAGAGAAAAGCAATGTGAAAATAGAGGAAGAAAGGCCCGATGGGAAGCCTGAGAGGAAGTTGAAGGGTGCTGATTCAAGTATAATTCGCCATCCAAACAATCAGTATCCTGTAATATGGCTTCCATCGGGCAACATTGAAGATAACTACAACGGAAAACTTTATGAATTGCCACCACATCTCTTGAATGGCTGGGTTCCTGTGGGAGTGGGAGGCAAGAGGGCAGAGGATGCGAAGCACCAGGGGCAAGATGACCAAAAGGAGAAACAGTTTCAGTGGCCAATAGTTTGGATGCCAGCTGGATATGATGAGCCAAAACAAAAAAGCAAAGAGTTGAAAGAGAAGGATGAAAACTCAAAGATTACTGAAGAGACTCCACCTTCACCCAAGATTAAGATTATTCCTCTGTCATGGTTTGAGGATCAGAAGCCGGCTGCCAAGAGTGGCTCTAGAGATCATGGTGACAGATCAACATTGGACAGCCAACCCACTACCACTGATTATCGAGATGGGAGATCAGTGGAAGAACACCGTAAAACCACTCCAGATATGCCTAGGAGAGTAAATGATGAAAGAAAACCTGCAAGGGAAAATTACAAGACCATCCCAGTTTTGCAAGATAAAGAAACTGATGAAAGGAAGGTGGCTACTTACCGAACTATTCCCGTCATGGCTGAGAAAGAAACTGAAGAGAAGAAGCCTGCTGTGAGTGAAAATAAAGAGGAAAAGAAGACCACCAGTGCTGAAAAGAAAGGAGAACATGGGAAAGGAAATCATAGTGAATCACCAACAACTAAGCATTCAAAATTGCCCCCTGTTTGCTTGAGACTGGATCCATTACCTAGGAAAAAGTCTGGAAATGGTTCGGCAAGGTCTCCCAGCCCACCAACCAGGAAGGATGCTAATAAAGCTAAGAAGGACGTGAATGAGGCCCAAAGCCAGAACTTGGAGCCTAAACAGTCCGATGCAAAGGAGTATATAACTGTGTCTGATGTGAAAGAAAAATCACCTGATGACATGAAAAATGACATGGGGTTTAGCAATGAAACAGTGCCAGCTGCTTCTGCAAAACATTCCCCGAGGGAATAAATGGTGACCAGAAGGTCAAAGACAGTACCAGTGTCCACACCCAAGAAAATGAAAGTGCTAACATAGTGGGAGGTGGTACTCAAGAAAATGCAGGTGCGGCGACCTTGAAGGAAGGCGACAAGAGCACGGACAGGGATGAGATAATTCAGAGTGAAACTCTAAAAGATGATTCCAAGACATTCAGAATAAATTTATCAGAAGCAGATGCTGCTGTTCGTATTCAGTCTGCATACAGAGGGTATGATGTTCGAAGATGGCAGCCTTTGGATAAGCTCCGGAAGATCAGAGATGTGATTGAACAGATGCAAGGCGTGAGGAAGCAGCTGCAAAGCCTTGAAGCTTCATCCAAGAAACCAACAGAAAAAGAACAAATGGCCGTGGGTGAGGCAATTATGAATTTACTCCTGAAGCTCGACACTATCCAGGTACCTTGTTGTAATTTCAGCTTTTCCCTTCTGAAACGGCATAACAATTAAACCTTTTCTGGTACTGTTTATATACTATATCTTGCTGGGGGTACTGGTTCTGATACTTTATACCCTTGTTTCAGGGCTTGCATCCAAGTGTAAGAGATGCTAGGAAGTCCGTTGCTCGAGAGTTAATTTGTTTACAGGAGGAGCTTGACTCTTTATGCAAGCAACCATTTGGTGAGTTGAATTACGCAAACGAGGATGAGAAATCAGAGAGAGCTGAGAGCATTATCCATACTACACCACCGACCTTAACATCTGAACTTCTGATAAAGTAAGTCTCACTTCTGCTCATAATGCTTATAACCTCATTTTTCAGTTGTCCATCACAGTTTATATATTAATCATGTGACAATTTACTAAGTTATACCCATTTCACTGTAAGATGTCTCAGGAGCAGAAAGCTGATGGACTGAGAGAAGCCAAAGAATCATCTTCCGTGGATACCATGGAGCTGTGTGATGCTGTTCCATCTGAAATCTCCATGGAATTGGGGCAAGATGCTTATTCCAGTGAGCCGAAGAATCAGAAAGAAAAATCATGTACCAACACGGAAGTACTACATGAAGAAGTAAGTTAATTTCCATTTGTATTTATTGCTTAGGTTACGCTTGAATCCTTGATAAATGGGAAATGCATTGTTTGATAATTGGAGCATCTGCCTGCATTTTACCTGCACTAGCTAGCACATGGTTCTAAGAAATAGTAGTGCAACCTTCAAAATAATTTGTTAAAAAGGAAGTCTACATACTTAGCTGCATCTGATTTTTTTCAGAGAATAATTAATTTAAAGGCAGAATTTAAAATTATAAATTCATGTTGAAACAGGGGAGAGCTGCAGAACATGCTGAATTTCAAGGAGCATCGTCAATAGATATGATGACTGCCACGGCTTTACCTGAACATCCCGCTGACGACCACGAGTGCCTGATAGAAGAACCAAATGCTGGTTCACTTGAAGTGACTGAAGAAGTAAGTTGTCTTGTCCATAAGTGCCCATTCACTGTTTAAAGATTTCATCTATGCTGTTGTGTATTGACAGGGTTGTTGCTTTTCTGTTTGACAGAAGAAAATTGCCATAGCGGATGAAGGGCAAGAGGCGCCACTAGTGGAGTCCATGGAACCATCGCACGATCCAGCTTCGACAGTGGACTCTAGTGGGCTGGAGAAATGCATGGCTTCAACTGAGCAGAATCTCTATGCTGAAGAGTTGAAAAAAGAGGTTTCTCCTGCTATCAGTGGAGAAATTAAAACCACTGTGGCAACAGAGTCTTTGAATAATAGGCTGACGGCTGATAATGTGAGTTTTCTTTTTGTCACTTATAATAAGCTTTATAATGATTGAATTTGTCAGATACTGACGATGTGGCGTTAAAACAGGATGGGGCGGATGATCAGATGAGGGAGGCTATAGGTGTAGAAAGACCAGAACTGAAACATGATGTTTCTCCTGCTGAAGAAACCCCATGTGTTAATTTGGAAGATCCGCTAGTATCTTCGAAGGACGCAAAGCCACAAGAGCATGATCCAACTACTGCCGCTGGCTCATTTACGTCTAATGTAGATGGGCAGCTAGAGGAAGCCAGGGATATGAACATGCAAGAACAAGATGCAGATGGCACGCAAGATGCTATCAAAGAATCATCAGAGGTTCCAATGGATGATATAGAAACTGTTGCTTCTGCAGAGCCTGCTCAGGCTGCCTTGATCGAACCAACATCGGAGTCAGACTCTGCCCCAAAACAAACTGTCCCGGAGGAGTCGAACAACGCAATGCAAATTGAGCTTTCTGGCCAGGATGACTCGCCCCATGTGGATCAGAACAATGAAGTTGGCAAGCTAACAGGAGAAATTGCTGTCCTGGAGGGTTACAATAATCTTGCAGAAGAGGCAGATGATACTAGAGCCGAAACTGTCTTCCCAGAATTGAACTCTTGTGAATTACCATGTGCTCACGTTGATGCTACCCCACGGCATGAGAGGCCTGAGATGAAGGTGTCACTGGAGAGCCAAGCTACGGAACAAGAAGAGAGCGTCTGTTCACACAGTTCGTGCGTGGATGCACAGGTGTCTCAGACGGATGAACACACTGAAACAGCAGGTATGATGGGAGCAGATTCTGCTGAGGAAGTTAATGAGCGGGTTTCTGAGACGGAAGAATGCAATGGAATGCCGAACGGTTGTCCAGTCTGCACAGCAGGAGTGACTTCTACTGAAGAGGAAGCTGATAACCCGAAAGAAGATGTTGCCGTGCAGACAGAGAGCAAGGCCTCTGAAGAAGCTTTGCCTACCTCAGTAACTCCTGATGATCTGAAGAATGATCAGAAGGATGGTGACGAGAAGAAGCTGGCCGAAGAAAACCAGAAGCTGAAAGAGATGCTGCAGAAGCTTCTTGCATCTGGCAACGATCAGATGGGGGTTATCACAGATCTAAGCGAAAAGGTCAAGTTGCTTGAGAGAAAGCTGGCGCGCAAGAAGCCAAAGGTGAGGGTTCACAGGCCATCCAGGCATGCAATGGCCAAAGTCCACTAGGGTGATCTCTGAAGTTCGAGGATGTGTGTATGGATTTTATCTGTGTATATCTGTGTTGTATGTGCAAGTGCAATGTACTGCTTCCAGTGTGTAATGCGATGTCCTGAAAAACACGAGATATTAAGTTGATCTAGTGCTTTGTTGGGTAGTCAAAAGTGAAGTCTTTTAACAAGGATGTAGTTCTGGTTAGAACACTCTGCCATATGCCGATTCGCCAAAATGCTGAAACTGGTAAGAGCCAGTGTTGCGTTACAGGTTCAGTTGGTGTTGCGCGTTTTCATAGAAGATTTTGTCACCGGTGCAAATACATAACAAAGATGCGAAGAAAGTTTCTTCACGCTTGCCATACCATTTCAGTGTTTTCCTGTGGGCGACGCTACAATCTGTATGAAAGGTAGGTGGCAATTTAGCAGAAAAGGTTTAGCACGGTCCTTGTCTTTCGCTGTGGGCGACGCTACAATCTGTTTGCCAGCCCAGTTTAGCATTTTGCCTGTTCAACTTTCTTTTCTGTTTGCCAGTCCAATTTAGCAGTTTAGCACACTGCGTGTCTTTTGCTCAGTTAGGACCGTGCCAGAGATTTTAGCTGGGGCAAACTCCTAGATTGGTATTGGCCAGCGACGATGTCCGCCATCAAATGGCACTTGTCTACCACTGAACATGCTGCTGCGGTAGCTGGGGCAGCTGCCCCCATGGTTTAGGTCCATAATGCGTCTCTTTATGTAATGGTGTATTATCTGATAAAACATATCTGCTTATCTGTGGCCAGATTCACTAGAAATTGCCTCTAACTACAATACAATGTAGTCTACTTATCTCTGGGCTTCTCGCTGTGAAATCACAGATTCAGTTAACGATGGAATATCTATGAAATCTGAACCGTGTCAGCTCTAACGCTGTTTGCACAGACGTCTCCAGCATGCTGAGAGGTTCAGCAAACTATCATGTCTCCAGCTTGTAATCATGATATAGTTTGACTCTAAGAAGGCCCATGTACTTGCAGGCCTTAAAATTGCAGTACACGCTGTTATGATCATACTTGTAAAGCTCGTCCCAAAAGGCTTCGAAAAGCTTGCTAAACATCTGAGATGGCAGATGCAGGTCAAAGCTAAAGGCACGTCAGAGTGCAATCCTGAATATTCTGCAGTTCAGTTCACCTACTTTACTTCCCTCGAAAAAAAAAGCTGCTTTGCCGACGAACCAAATCATGGGCGCTGCACTCATTTTGTTTCCATTGCAAGCAGGTCCTAAGCGGAGGATGTGAGAGCATGGCGAGCATCATAAGATATCCCCTTGTTGCAACGCACATTGTCAGCAATTCATACCATCACTTCATGCACTCGCTACAAATGTATACTACTAAACTGACCAAACTTTGTGGACCATTGTTCAGGATTCCTAGTAGCATGGTGAATGAGGCCCTCCATTTAGCATGGGCGTGCCCCAGTGATGAACGGAATCTTCGCACTTATCCAATTTCACCTCCATCGGTCCGAGAGAAGACGCGGGAGAGCTTCTTTGTTCATGTGTTACTGTGTACGACCCTGGTGGTTTCCTGAGCCAACTGCTCAACTACGATGCTCCAATCGTCATGTCACCTATAGCAGCAAGTTAGCAGAAACATACTCCTGCACTTTACGCCTCTTTGCATAATATTTATTTCTTTGCGGACAAGGAATTCACATATATGTATAACTTACTACTACCTCCGTCCCATAATAGTTGTCGCTGTTGACTTTTGATCATCACGTTTGACCGTTCATCTTATTTAAAACAATTTACAAAGATTAAAACAAATATGTCATGATTAAACTAATACGGATGAAAAAACATGTGATGAAGAAATAATTAATGTTTACATGAAAAATTCAAATAAGACGAATGGTCAAACGTGACAATCAAAAGTCAACAGCGACAACTATTTTGGGCCCGAGGTAGTATGACTTTACAAAGATGCTTCGACGATTCCAGGAAGAAAGAGGGGGGGAAAACGTGACATTTCCGAAACAAACCCTCGTCTTTTTAATCCAAGAACAGGATACTAAACACCAATGCTTGGAACCCGGAGTTGCAAAAGATAATATGGCTAAGATTAATGTCACTCGTGACAAGGACATGCCGACACTCAGTGGACAGTGATATCCATCTACATGCCTCTCCTGGTGGAGCTAATGGAAGTGTTCGTGATGACAAGTATTTCACAAGATTCCCATACATGCTCTAGTGTTACCATCAAAAGACTCTACCTAAAGATATCTCCTTTCCTTCTACCGTTCTTCCAAGTGACGCGTTGCTTGAGGTATCATGGAAGCCTGTCCTAACTCTACCGGGGCATATGTCGGAACATGGTCCCTCTATGATTAACCACAATAACTCTGCAAAAACTACTATTGAGAGTACTTACCATCAGAACTTAAATATTTAAAATATGCTTTGATTAGGTGGATTTGGTGGAAGTAAGGAATTCCGTGGAAATGTATCCTTATATGAAAAGTCTGTGAATATAATATTAGTTGTGAGTACATTATTTAAGCAAACGACCACGAATAAAAGAGCAGGTGGTCTGCTACTTGGCTACAAGGCAAAGCCCATGGCACAATAAATGATTATCACGTGAATTAAACTTTAGATGAAGACAACAGTTGAGGGTTATTAACTTCAAATAGAAAATTTAAATTTCAGTTTTTTTAAAAAATGAATAAACTTCATCTAAATATGTCATGTGGCACGAGGAGCACGATATTGACAATGTCAATATAGGGCATCAGCACAAAAGGGATTTAGTTTCATTTGTCCATGTGATGAGCAATTGTTTTTTTTTACCACGCTTCTTTTGCTTTTTCTTTTAATGTCATCATATAGTAACTTTCCACTTGCATTTTTTTAATTAGTTGTCTTCAAGCAAGATAATCGTTGTTTGTACCTTTGAACCAATAGGCCATTTGCACCAAATATTTATTTTGGACCTACTGAACATATATTGGTGGGAAAGATTGATTAGGAGGTTACAATTAAAAAACTCGACCGGGGGTGGGGGGGGGGGGGGGTTAATAAGACAGCCCCTTGAGCATTTTTGCATAGAGAAGACCTTCTCAAGCGGATCGAGAAAACCTCCGAACCTCTGCCCCACCGTGTGAGAACAACCAACGACCTAGGCCACGTCTCTGATTCGTGCTTTGGCGTGGGATAGACGAGTGGATTCTTTTTTTTTCCCTCAACCTGCGATTCGCTCCTACAGGGAGTCGAATGCAGGACATGAGGAGTGCTACTGGAGCCTCCTAACCAACTTAGGAGGTTGCATTAGTCTATATAAAATTAAAAAGAATGTTAAGTTTTTCTGGCAAGTGGAGGAGTCATTGCCTGAAAATTGTGCTCCTTCCAAGCGTTCTCGAGGTCTTCATTGATGCTATTTTTGGTTGATGACTCGAATGCTTTTTCTGATGAACTTTGTAGTTATCATCGTTTCATGTGATGGTAATCTGCACTAAAAACTCTAGGCCTAGTCTGCATCCGATTCATGCCAGCTCAGAATCGAAAAGCAAGATCTTAGCTTTTCTCATGCAACATGTAAAAGGCACTTAGGCATGCTTACCAGCACAGCACATGGCACATATATACATAGTAGTGGACACTAATATAGTGGCCATTCTCATTAGTGCACTAGCTAGCATGCCTGTCATTATTTTTTGGACATAGTTGGGATCCTACATCTTTGCCACCATAAGAATACTGTTGCTGTCAGGTGGCTTCGATTCATAAAACATATGCATGAAAATTGCAAGGCATGCATCTTCTTCTGCCGTAACAGATGGCAACTTGTTTCCCTTTTCTTTTTGGTGTGTGTGCTGTGGTGATTCAATAGCTTAAGAAGTAGCATGTCCCTTTAGCCTTCTTCCAAAAAGGAGGAAAGACAGGCCTCACATACATTGCCACATCTACAAGCTAACTCAAAATAGGAATGGCAGGAGCCTCATCCCCACCCTATAAAGGTTAACATGTCCTCTTTGGGCATTTTGGAACAGTGACACCAGAGGAGACAATGGCAACAGCAAAAGGTGCATATTTATGTACTATCATGGAAGATCACTACTTAGATTCTAGAGCAGTGGACAGAAATAACCAAAAACGGTTGATAAGTTGTGGGCATGTGATGTGCTAGCACATGGGGACAGATTGTGTACTGCACCAGGGGTATTGGAGTGTCCAAAGCCGAAGGCAACAGGGGCAGCGGCATGCCATGCTATCTTCGTAGGAGTATGATGGATGCAAGGTATGTCGTGCAACAATCCAAGGCGTGCACCAAGTTTGTTTGTCCCTTGTTTTGTATCCACTGCATCTGGTGTGAAAACAAGGATGTGCAAGCTTCTTTGGCCACAGCATGCTGTTGACTCATTAATTGGTCCCTACCACAACCTGGCCTTCGATATGCTTATGGTGGAAGGAACGATGCGCATCGTCTAGTGATATAGATACTGCAAAATCAGCATCTTTAGCCTATCATGTCGCAAGTCGGTTGAATTTGCCACCTTTTTGTAATATGGTATTTTAAACGTGAAGGTTTGATTGTGTGAACATTATATGTATTTAGATCGATCAGCATATGAACGTGTGTCAAGATTGTATTTCTTAAGTCAATGTAATGATATATAAGTAACAGGTTTGATAATTGGTAAATTGAAAAAAGTATGAACACAATTCGACTCAACGTGAATGGATATACATGATGTGTTGTCACTATCAATCACAATGCTCTTGATAGGTCGCTCATGCGGATTAGATGGCAAGCCAATACGATAGTACAAGATTCTTACATTGGCTGGCTGGGAAAATTAAGGCTTCTCTTGTATGAGCAACTATGGCAACTATGGGAAAATTAAGGCTTATCCTACATAATGGAATGAGCCTCAACATATATGCTTCCCACTATTCCTACAGATAACTGCTCATCGGTCTTTCGAAACAAATACAATTAACTGCTCAGCAAAGGCACAAACGGTTCTCTTGGGTAATCAGCTAGTTAAATGCATCCACGGTCCATCGTATGCGAGAAGAATGGAAAATTCAGGGGCCTTCTTGAATTTTTTTAAATCTAAACCGACTAACGGATCTCGGGTGAACGTTTTTGATAATTTGAGGATCTGGATGTGTGTTTTGAAAATTCGTGGACCTGGATGACACATTTGAAATAGTTTTGGGGCCAATGGTGCATTTAACTCTATTCATAAATATGCCTATTATGAGTATTTATTAACATAATGCTCAAACGAAAATTGATAAATGCCATTAGCAAATCCATTTCTTTGGTGACAGCAACAAAGTTGAGGCCCACAGACACAGGTGAGCTCACATCTTTCACGACCTTTCAAGGAGAAGCAACGCGTGCGTAGGATGGAGACGGGGGAGGTGGATCAGTGGATGGGTCATGAGATAAACAATTTTGTTGTGACTTGTGAGTGACGCGGATGGAGCAGGGTTAATTAGGTAAAGGTGGCCCATGGTGCCTCACCCACCAATCATAAAATAGACCTCATCCAACTTTCTCTCGTGGCCCTCGTTTGTGCCCCTTCGTTGATGGAACATCAAATCCATGCACAGAAAAACTATACGGCAAAAAATAAAACTACTTAATAGCGAAGACATTAACGGGCGCTATGACACTGATCGAATAATTAAATATTTTTCGCTAAGTTAACGTACACTTAAAAAAAGTTGTCTAAAAGTTACTTTATCATACTTATGTATGTTCACCCTCGTACCTCTAGAATTTTGTTCATATGTCAAAGAACAAACCTCAACTATGTATGGTAATGGTATAATGCTCTACTCCACAGATAAGGCATGGTGCAATATGTGGAATAGGTACAATCGGGACATTGCTCTTTTTATTGTTGAACCTTTTTTATTATTAAATTTATTTCTGTCCATATAAGGAGTTTTAGATTTAGTCAAGTTATTTTTTAAACTCTTTTTATAATAAGTTATTTTTAAACTTTAATTGACAATAGGAAAACGTTCATAGAGTTTGACAAAATTATGTTGCTATATTCATCGTGAAACAAAATGTCATAATATGCAACTCTTTCTATTTCAAATAAGTTTGACTTAGATTTGAGATACTTCTTTTTATAGAGAAAGATTTTTAACACAACACATCGGGACCTTATATTTTCAGAAATAAAGATATTATGCCATGCCACTGAAAGAGTCGCGAGAGGCTAACAAAAGCTATGGCAGCAACACAACAAGGTGTAAGCGTCATGGTGAGTGGCATGATGTGTCTAAGATGCATATACATGTAAAAGGTTTTGTTTTTTCAGTTTAGTTGAAAAGGTTCTGAAAATTTTGAAATTGTGATCTTGGTAAAGAAATCAATGAATGTGAAACAATTCCTTTACTTTTTTTTATTTAGTGTATATATGTCAAATCTTCTGGCTCATCAATCCTTCGCTAGAGCTCAAGATGCCTGCCATATTCGAGCCGGAACTAAAAGGAAAAGGTGGACGAATGCTTAAGCAGAACTAGTATGACAGTAACTGTCAGGAAAAAAATGGACCAGCATGACAGTAACCTTCAAGTTTGATTAGCATTGTCAGATGTCCGGTAGTAGAGTTTAAAGCACCTTCCATAGGATTTTTCTCTTCTACCCCTCCTCTCTTCCTACTCCACTCAGCCCTTCTCTCTCTCTGTCTCTGTCTGTCTCTGTCTCTACCGCCTCTCTCTCCGCTTGAAGCAAGCTAGCACCTTCCCCTTTCTTTTCTCTCTCCACCTTGCCTCGCTCATATATACGCCATTGTGGCGTTGTGCTAGACACCATGGCCATGGGGGCCCTGACCTAATGTAGGTAAGGAAGGGAAGCCACTGTTCCATCTCTTGGAGTAGAAGGGCAGGCAGGAAGGTCCCTCACCTTCCTCTCATTTCCCAACCCCCGCGCCCCCACCGGATGGGGGGAAATTTCGCGCGCCACTCGATCGCCGCCGGCCGCCCAACCGCAAGAAACAGCCGCCGGTATAATCCCTACTGCTCCTCTGCCCTCCTTTCATCTCTTGCCTGTTGTCCCTATCGGTGCGAGGCTTCTGTGTTCTTGATTTATGGGACAGATTGTGCTTTGGGTTTATATTTTTCATCAGCGCTGAAACTTGACAGTTGACACTGAATCTGTTTCATTTCTTGAATGGATTAGGAGGACCCGGCGGCTGGGTGGATTTCGAAAGGCAGGATCTTTTCTTGGATTTCTGTTTTCCAGAAGGTAATCCGCGAGCAAGAACTCATATTTCCCCATTCCTTTCGGCCAGGCTGGAATTTGTGGATTTTTGCTTGTTCCGCGTAGGGTGCATTAATAATATGTGCTTTAGTACCTGATTTTGTGCGGGCTCAGGGAGTCATGGGTTGGCTGTCATAGGCTCGTAGGCATGCTTTTCCTTGGTGCGGTTTTGGTAAAATTTTCGGTAGATAGTGCTTTTCATGGCTGCCTTGGCAGCGTTGGTTGCTTGTTTGTCCATGCCTTTAATGATCGCGATGTGGCCCTTTCTGCGGCAAATTGAATGTGGTGTTCGAAATTCCTTTTTTTTTCTTTCTTAAAATTTTTAATTCGTGATAGGGACATTATTGTCCCTGCGCCCTTATTATGTGCCCCCGAGATCCATTGATTAGCAGCTTTTTGCCATCTCTCGCTGTACAAGTGACATGACAGAATAGATGCTAGAATCATAAGATTTTATCTGAAAAAAATTTGAAACTCTGTCAATCTTATTGTCTTTTGTGTTGTTGAAAGGTGAGATCGGTCGTGTTTGATTATTATTCCCCCCCCTAATTTGGTCATTTCTCTGTTGAAGAAATGTCCATAGTGATGAGCTGCGAAATCACCTGTGGAGCCATCGAGGAATAGATAGCCTGGAACTTCTTTAGACTCTATTTGCTTGCCATTCTACATCATCCTTCTTTTTTTTTTTCTTGTCTGTGTTCATATGGGCGGCTAAACTTGATCTGAAAATTGCTTTGCTTATATGTAATATTCTCAGAAAAGTTGCTGTTGAGCTGAGAATACCTGAGTAGAGATTTGCCATGTTGCTATAGCATCGTCCCTTATTTTATTATCATTTGCAGGATCTTGTGTTAGCTACTGTTTATTCACTGGATGCTGGCAATGGGATCAGAAGAGTGGGAGTTGTATCCTTCCTCTTACATTGGTGCCCAGGTCATAGAATACCGACCAATTTCTGAAGACATCGACGATGATTGGAACGGTGACGTGGCAGTATCTTTGGACGCTGTTCTCCCTGATGATCTATTGGAGAAGATCCTATCCTTCTTGCCAGTTGTGAGTATCATAAGATCTGGATCCGTTTGCAAGAGATGGCACGACATTGTGCACGCCCAAAGGCATACTTGGAGCAAGATGGTGCCTCAGAAGCCCGTGGTACTTCATGTTTACTTGCAGCGAGGAAGCCGTTTCAGGTTTTTCCTATGACCCAAGCCTGCGCAAGTGGTATGAATTCGACTTCCCTTGCATTGAGAAGAGCAACTGGTCTACATCCTCATCGGCCGGGTTGGTGTGTGTCTGATGGACAGTGAGAACAGGGGCCGCATCATGGTGTGCAACCCATCACCAAGGACTGGAAGAGGCTTCTTGATGCTCCTGGTGGCAAAACAGCTGATTACAGTGCTCTTGCTTTTTCTGTTGACAGGAGTCTCATCAATACACTGTGGTTGTTGCAAGGAGCAACCAGGTTCCCTCAGAGTATTATCAGTGGGAGTTTGCCATCCATCTGTATGAGTCGATCACCAGTAGTTGGGTGACTTCCTTTACTGGAGTGTTACTGGATGGAGAGGAGGGGACGAATGCGTCATCTGTGATGGAGTCCTATACTATCTGGTGTACTCCACTGGAGTTGTGGTGAACAACAATGAGCATCGCCATTGTCTTGTCATGTATGATCTCTCTGCAAGACCTAACCACACTTCTTTGATGAGCATGGCTATACCGGTACCATGTGCTCTTACATGTGGCCGGTTGATGAACCTCAGTGAGAGGCTTGTGCTGGTTGGCGGCATTGGCAAGCAAGACAGGCCTGGCATTATCAAGGGAATTGGCATTTGGGAACTCCGTAACAAGGAGTGGCATGAGGTTGCTAAAATGCCTCACAAGTTTTTTCAGGGATTTGGTGAGTTTGATGAGGTTTTTGCAAGCTGTGGAGCGGATGATATCATCTACATCCAGAGCTATGGATCCCCAGCTCTTCTCACATTTGAAGTAAAGCAGAAGATATGGAAATGGTCAGCAAAGAGCCCTGTGACGAAGCGCTTTCCGCTGCAGCTGTTCACTGGTTTCTTTCGAGCCGAGGCTGGACATTGCTTCCTAGTTTTGATTTTTCGGAATTCTTGCATTATATTTTGCTGATTTTGGAGTGACCAAAGACAGGAGATGCTACCATTGAAAGCCTTTTGAACACAAAATGGTCCATATCTATAGATCTATTCTATTGATTGCTGGGTCTAGTGATGGATTAACATTGCCGATCTTTTGTTGACTTGATTGGAAAGTAGAGTGAGTTACACAAGAACTATTGTTTCTCAGTTTCTCTTCTTTTGTTGCCTGCAAATTTAGTGATCAAGTTCCAGAAGAATCTGGTCCCTTTGATTCAGTCCTCTCGATTTTGGTTCCTGCGGTTACTGAATTATGTTTACCGTATCTGTGAGCTAGTGCTGTCCTTGCACTGCCTGATGTTCTCACATTCCTTCTGAAATGCGTCATAGTATAGGTGTAGTGCATAATTATGCAGTACTACATGCTTGCTTCTTCTGATACATACTATCTGTCATGCCTTGCATGCGATTGTGCAAAGACAGGTCAAGAAGCATGCTCCAGTCTCTCCCCAAGGTACAGGATGTAGATCTGGAGCCTGCTTTCTCGCTCACACATGTATGGATGGAAATTTTTGCACTGTCTGAACTCTACTTAAAAGCAGGTAGTACCATCTAGGAAAGCAGCAGCATCTTGCACGTTATCGGTGCTCCCAGATGGTTTTTACTGCCAGTGAAACACCGTCGTGCTCTGCACTGCGAGGCAGGGTGTGTAAATCATGTTGAGTCGTACAGTGTCATGGTTTGGCCTCAAATGAAAATTTTGTTTTGAGGTAAATCATACTAACAGGTTGCTGATATTTAATAGTCCTAGAGTGGATGCAATGTCAGGAGTAGTACTAGTCAATCGAATCAACAAAATAGAAAAGTAGTACAAGTATGAAACCTTTCTGACGGAAGAAAAGCATTGGCGCCGTAATCTGTCTGTCACAAGTAAAGATTCCCTGAACTGAAACGTGTTCCATGTTTTTAACCAACATTCCATGTACACAAAGCATGTCAGTATTTTGTCGTCTTCACACTGGACAATCGCACGTAGTAGGAGTAGTGTGACTAACACGAGTCTCTGACGGTACGGATTACACAGATTCACCTCGCCTGATCATTTTTTAATTCTATAAAGAGGAAGATACTTAGAGCAGCCGTGTTGATTTTCTCAATCGTTTTAACTTTTATTTTTTAAAAAATATT